>JAJIBD010038906.1:0-190916 GCA_021461705.1 Cryptotis parvus
AAAAAGAGCTAAGGGCAAGAAAACCCTGGCTGAAACTTGGACTTGCAATCTGTAAAACTGTTCAGAAACCGTAATCGGAGTGTGATCCGAACAATCAGCGGCCACCTTGGTCACTTTTCTGTGTTCACCAAGGTAGGAAGGTGGACATCTGAGCACTGCAGGGCAGAGCAGGGAGGCTGAGTGGATGCAGTGGAACTTGAGAGAGGCGGCGGGCACAGCCAGCACGGGCCTCCTGCGGCTGAACAGAGCCAACCCAGAGCTGGTGCAGGGGCTGGGACAGAGACAGCTTTAGGAGCAGGGAAAAAGAGCTTTAGGGAGGACAGATGGATGTAGTTAAAGACTGAGGCTGGGACACTCAACTCAGGAATCCATTTGCAAGAAAAGGTTACACAATACAATCAGCAGTTGCAGGGCGCTCAGGGGCTCCTGCTGTTAGAACTCTCCTGCTGTTAGAGGCTGGAAATCTGAGAGACAAGATTCCTTCTTTGTGAATGAAGGGACCTCTTGGAGCTCCCTAAATATGATGATGGGTTTTGCCAGTTGCTTTTCGGAGAAGTCGCACCTGGTGGTTCTTGGAACTTAATCCTGGCAGTGCTCTAGGACCAGCACTCTGGGCCGAATGGGGCAAGGCAAGCACCCTACCCACTGTAAAACTACCCTACCCACTCGTACTATCCCTCAGCTGCGATGATGTTTTTCTGCGAGCTAAAAAGGACAATGGCTGACCTTGGCACACTGACTACCCAACAGTCAATGAAATCTCTACATTTTATATTCATTATTTCACTTACCCCTGGAGTGAAGTAACGTTAAGTAGTCACTGTTCCCTCACTTTCCACCAAAGGAATCTGAGGCACAGAGTGTTTAACTACTCTCCTTAAAAGCAAGCAGGGAGGAGTGAGATCTGAAAACCAGCCTCCTAATCACTACAAGTGAAAAAGCTCAGAAACAAAAGCAAAGCATTATGAGAACATACATAAGAGAACAACTTAACACAAAGCAGAGTGTTTTGCTCAAAAGAACTTTTGCAATTGTGTGTGTTTAATAGTAAAAGTGTGTATGTATATCTGTATGTGCATGTGTCTGTGTGTGCAGTGCAGCGCATGTGTGTGTATATAGTGGCTGGCTGTGTGCGTGTGTGCGTGCACGTGTGTGTGTGTGTGTGTGTGTGTGTGTGTGGTGTTTGTATTTAACTGCAGATCCTCTGAGGGCCCATTCTAGCCTCTTAAAGCGTTCTGTCCCCGTCTTTTTTACAATGATATTTCAACCCTTCCTAAGTGAACCTGAAAAACAGAGACAAAGAATGTCTGCTAAGGAAATGGGAGCAACAAGTCAGAGAATTAAATGCAGGGAATCCTTAGAAGAGCTTTGACTGGAAGCAGGACAGTGCATAAGGGATTGTAGTAATGGTCTGGCAAAGATGGGGGAGACCTGCTTAAATCATGGGATTTTCAGATTGTACTTTCCCTTTAGCTTGCAACTGTATAGGCAAATTGAAGAATTGTTTGAGAGTAATAAGAGATACAATTTTTGTTAGTTTTTGTTGAGGGTCACACCTGGCAGTGCACAGGATTACTCCTGGCTCAGAGATAGCTCCTGGAGATAAGTCAGGTCACCATGCAGGGTGCCAGGGATTGAACCTGATCAACAGCAAGCAAGGCAAGCATCTTACCTGCTGCCCTATTTCCACAGCCCTAAGACTTCAAGAATTGAGCACCTCTGAACAAAACAGAGCGCTCCCCTAACGTTGACCTAACCTAACATAACCCTAACGTCTTCCAACAATCGCCAAGTTAAGCCTCTCTAAAAAAAGTCAAGCGTCCAAATATTTGATTAAACTCATCATGCTACAGAACATCAAATGGTAAAAATCAGAATGAGCGCAGAGTATTTGAATTTGGTGTAAATTTCCAGCAATTCAGGAGTCTCTACAAGGAATAAAGTTTATATCCTTTAGGAAAGACTTTACTGCTAAGTAAGTGGTTAAATCATCTAAAATTGGCCGCAGGTATCAAAGGACATACAGTTGCTTGCTCACTCTATGTTTACTTAGAAAACAAGGTCAGAAAGGAAATTCTCAGGCCAAAGAGCTGCAACAAAAATACAAGTGCTAGATAATAGCAATGTTTAGCAGGGGGAAAAAAATCCAGCATGAAGCAAAAAGTTGAATAAGCAAAAAAACACTTCTCTTAAAGTGCTGACATCAACGATTGCCATTATTAACAGTAAAACTCAACAATGGCTGAGAAGCTGCTCAGAAAGGGCATTGAATCAGAGCTACCTTCCATCCTCCCAAAAGAATGTTACTTAATTCTGGGAAAATTCTCTAGAGTACCTAACTTGCTTCCAAATACTTAGCACTGAATTGGGCACATGGTCCCTAATAAACATATTATAGAGGTTTAGTGACTATCAAATGGGCTCTACTGAAACTCAGGATTATGTTTTTGTGTTCAATCCTATAATGATATCTTCAATTCGAATACAACCACCAGTGCTTAACCAGAATTCAGTTACATAGACATAGGGTCACAATTTTGAAATACACTGCTTACTCTATGATACTATTTGGTTGTTAGCAGTGAACATACAGAGTTTGGGAAAACCAAATTATGCAGCCCCTCTCCCTGCAGTAACAGTGATCTTAGAAAAGCGATATATTTCAAACAATATGTATTCTGATTACAATACAAGGAATATTTATGCAGTTTAGTTTGAGATAGGCAGATTAATCAAACAAACCAACAAAACAGGCCCAAATCCAGTGAGAGAGCACTCACTGTGCAGAGGTATGTACTTACCTTGCACACTACTGACTTAGGGTTCAACTCTGCCACTCTCTATGGTGTCCCGTGAGGACTGATCACCCTCTGTAATCACAGCCCTCTGTCTCCTACTTGCCAGCCCTGGGTTTTGCATTGTAAAGGAAAGGTTGTTTTTTCTTTCCTGTATGCCCTTGCATAATCTTATGCTAGGGCAAAGGCCTTTGTATTTAAGGCTATGTATTTGCAACATAGGAGTTAATTAACTCTGAAATAGTTACTGGGCATCCATCATATTTCCTAACTTAAAACCTGCTTCCCTTAGATTATCCGATTCTAGTTCCTTAAACACAAATGGAGGGTCCCATCGTGGGACTGGATGAACCCAGGGAAAGGCATGAATAAGCTCTTCTGGCCTCGACAGGGGATGGAATAAACATACTGAGCAATAGAATAAGCAAAGTGTAGGGTTTTCGAACAAACTTTGTCGTGACCCAAAGATAAGAAACTAACTGATTAAAGGGTCCTATTAGGGTTAGGAAAAGATAAACCACCTGTGCAGAGGAATGTAGCCTGGAATATATAGTAAGATGGCCCCAGAAACAGTCACCCCTATAAGCTTAATCCTGGGTGTAGAGAAAAGTCTCTCTTACTGTTTATATAAAATGACCAGAAATAATATTAAGATGATTCTTTACCAGCTAAGGAAAGGAGAAGACAACACTCCAGGATTCTGCTTTGCACTAGGCAGGCTTATAGCGTAGGGACAAGATCTGTCTCCAGGGGGTGGACGTCCCTGGTAATTTGTCCCAGGAAGGGAGGTGCTTTTTCATAATTCATTGTTTTGGAATTAAAGTCCACTGCCTCTGGTAACACCCTTCTGTAAAGTATAAATTTACTCTGGAAAAGTACAAGCCTTTTGTAAAAGTATTAATCTCTAGCCACAGACTTCATTAGTGGTGTAGAGTAAGGTAAGAGTGAGGAGAGAGAAGATGGAGAGTGGAGAGAGAAGATAGAGTTTCAGACTTTGAAGAGCCTCTCACCTTGTTCCTTTGTCCATGGAGGGACCGCACCAAACCCCAATATCCATTGAGGATCCCACTAAAACCCCCAACAGTCTCCTGGCACCACCAGGAGTGATGTAAGCTTACTGGGCACACCTGGGTGTGGCCCCAAAACAAAAACACAGCCCCTCGGTTTATTCAAGAATCTCATCTATGCAATACCTAAAACTTTCAATAATTTAAAAAAGTGTTTTCCTATATGAACAATTGCCCCGTGGGCCCTGGATGGTTGGTGGTCTGACATAGAAAAGACTGGGCCCCTGGGATGAACCCAGAGCCACGGCAGAGCCTGGAAAGCTACCCGTGGTGTGTTTGATATGCCAAAAACAGTAACAATAAACGGACCTCATTCCCAATGAATGGAGATGTTACTGGTTCCCGCTCGAGCAAATCCATGAACAACGGGAAGACAAGTGACAGGTAACTCCATCTTTGGAAATGTAATACACTTTTGCATTGTTCCAGGTTTCACCCATTTTAGTGTTCCTTAATACTAATGGACAGTTCTTAATAAATGTCTGACAAGTTAGTAAACTGCCCTTTTCTGGATAGTTCTAAAAAATAAAAAAGAAACCTTCTCACCCAACACTTAGTTACATTTTTTATTCTCTTTGCAAATCTGCATTCCATTTCAAATAGTATTCCTGAAATCTTTGCAGAAAATCCAATGCTTGCAAACATCTTAACCAATGTTGCACAAGATCTGTAATAAAAGCTAATGATGGATACTTAAATTATGCATCACCCAATTGACTGAACATGCCATAACCCTGAGTACGCTCCCCCCCCCTTCCTGTCTGACCACTTTGGTGTAATGCAGATGAACATATGGGAGAGAGGAAAAGGTCAGAAACATCTGTTAAAAAAAAACCCTAAAAAATCCTTATTGGATTCAGAGGCTGTACCTGGAGTGGCTAGGGTATTTTTGTCTATTTTCTTCCTACCTGCATTTTTTTTCACTACAATGCAGAAATTCCCATGTAAAAACAGCTGGAGTGCATCAACAACTTATTTGGAACAAAAAAACTACCACAAATTTGCAACATTAGTGGTATTATTGATACACTTGGCCAAAGAAATTCTTAGCATTCAATCTCTAAAACAGCAAAGGAACTCTCCAGGAAGGAAGGTTTCCCTGTATCCCAATTAACATTTTCATCAGAGATCCAAGTCTCTGTTGCTGCTCAAAAACGCAGTTATTCCTCCCCTTGAACATTGTCCCCCCACACACACCACACACACACATACATACAACACACACACACACATACACATACAACAAACACACACACACACACACACACACACACACTTGTTTCCCTGCATTGAAAGAGACTATGGATTCTAAAGTGTGAAAATTTGAAGAGAAAGGTAAGTGATAAACCATCAAAGAATTTTAACAAACCCTTAAGAAAACCATAGTAGAAAAAAGAAAACAAAGGACAAGTCAACAAATAAATACAAATGGCCAAATAAACTGTTACAGTATTCTTCAATATATCTCCAAATAAAACATTTTTTGTCAGTTCGACAAAGATAAATATTTTTGGTGCATCCTGGGCATATGAATATAAATGAATACAACCTTTCTGAAGGACATTTTGACACAAATCCACTAATATATTTATGATGATTTATTCTTCTTAAATAATGAAGACTCAAAAAAGTTGAATAGTACAGAAAGATGTTAATCATGCACGATTCAGCACTGAGAGTAGCAGCCTTAGCTTGGAAAAAAAATAAAGCCCAAATATATGGCATAAATATATTTCAACACAAAGAATAGTACACAATTAAGGCTATGTTTTCAAATAGCTTCCAAAATTTTAAGCATGTAGGAAATTATAGTTTAGGACTACTTAGGGTTAAAGAAAATTTCAAGGTTAAGTTAAAAAAAAAGAAAATTATGAAATTACATTACACTAATTTTCAAACACACACATTGCAAAAAATGGAAGAAAATACAATCATTGTAATGAGAATAAGCATCAGCATGCTCTTTCTCTCTTCCAAACATATATATTTGGTTTGGGAGGCACATCTGGTGGTGCTTGGGGCTTACTCCTGGCTCTGCAGTCAGGGATCACGCCCAGCCAGCCAGGGGACCATATGTGGTACCAGGGAAAAAGGCAAGCACCCAGGTCAGCCATGTACAAGGCAAGCACCTTGCCCATTGGACTATCACTTCAGTTCCATATTCCTTATATTTTTTCATATTTTCTAAATATTCCACATGAAAAATATATAAATTATTTTAAACAAAGGAGAGTTGAAAAGGGGGAAATAAACTATATTTGTACTAAAAGGAAAAAGGACATTAACTATAAAGGAATGTTAATGTTAAAACATCTCTAGATTTGAATTGAAATTATGTGTACAAGCTTTCTTTTGTTTTTGCATTTTGGGCCACCCCTGTAGAGCTCTAGAGCTTCTCTAGGCTTTGTGCTGGGGAGCCGCTCCTGGAAGTGCTCAGAAAACTGGGTGGTGCCAGGGGCTGAAGCCCAGACTTCCATTTTCAAAGCAAGTGCTCAATCTGTGTTCAACTTTCTGGCCCAAACCTCTGTCTAAAAGGTTATCAACACAATGGAATTAATCCTAGAGACTAGTTAAAGTAAAAAATATACTACATAATGCTATAATCTATGAAACTCATACACTTATTAAATAAGTAAGTATGTGATAAGTGCCACCAGCAATTCTATGTACCAGAGTACTTATTTGGGGAGAACCTAAGTAACACTTTTGGGGAAATTAACTGGATAGGAAGGAATAAAGCAATCTCAGCCAAGGATGTGGCTCTGTAAACAGCACATGGCTCAGGTATGTAAGGCCCTGGGTATGATCACTAGCAAGGAAAGGAAAGGGACGCGGATGGGAAGGGGGGAGGGAAGGGGAGAGGGAAGGGGGGAGGGGGGGGGGATGGAGGAAGGAAGGAAGGAAGGAAGGTGGAAGGAAGGAAGGAAGGAAGGAAGGAAGGAAGGAAGGAAGGAAGGAAGGAAGGAAGGAAGGAAGGAAGGAAGGAAGGAAGGAAGGGAGGGAGGAAGGAGGGAAGGGAAGGAAAGGGAGGGAAGGAGGGAGGGAGGGAGGGAGGGAGGAGGAGAGGAAGGAAGGAAGAAAAAAGGGTCCATAAGAGATGGCTCAAAGCACAGATGCGGGGAGAAAGGGACTTTCATCTGTTGCTGATGGGAATGTGACTGGTCCAACCTTTGTGGAAAACAATATGGTCATTCCTCCAAAATCTAGAAATTGAACTCCCATTTGACCAGCAATACCACTACTGGGAATATGCCCTGGGGGCCCAAAAACACACAGAGGAAACACCATCTCCAATTCTATGTTCGTTACAGTACTAAACCACCAGAGTGCCCGAAAACAGGTGATTGGATAAAGAAACTATCCCATTTATACAATGGGATGCAATGCAACTGTCAGGAAAAATAAAATTGAAATTTGCCTGAAGAAGATGGGCATGGAGACCATCATGCTGAATATAAAGCAGTCAGAAGAAGGGAAGCTATAGAGTGACTGCACTCACTGGTGGGTTTTAAAGAAAAATAGTATGAAACTAAGATCTAAAGCCAGGCAAAGCATGGTCCAGGAGAAGTTGTCAATGGTTGGAATCTACCACAAGTGTGTGGGGACAGAGGTTAGGTAAGATAGAGAAGGGACCAGTTTGCCAATAATAGTTGGAAATGCTAGACTAGCAATGCTAGACTAGCACTGAGTATTAAAATTAGGTCAAGAGATATACATGATAATCTTTCAGTGTCTGTATCACAAATCAGAATGTGAAATGCGTAGGAAACAAAAAGAGAGAGAGAAAAGAGAGAGAGAGAGATGCTGGTTGTGGGGGTGGGGAACGTGTCACACTGGTCTTGGGAAATGTGCACTGGTGGAGGGATGAGTGTTGGCACGCTGTATGAGACCCAATCACAAACAGCTTTGTAATAGCCCATTATTGCACAGTGATTCAATAAAATAATTTTTAAAAAGTGTTAATACATGCTTGTGTGCAGGAGACTTAAGTCTGAATCCCAGCACTGCGTGGCCTCCTGAGCACTGAGTCAGGAGTAGCCCCAGAGCATAACAGGGCATGGCCCCAAATCAAACAGAAAGAACCATCCAGTGGCTGTCATTTTCTATAAATAGCAGATGGGGCAGAGTAGTAGTTCAATGGTTGAACTCTTGCTTCCTTATAGTCCTGAGTTGTGTCCACTCACCAACAACAGCAATTGGGATTTGGAGGTGGAGTGGAGTCACTCTCATGGTAGTGTCCAGGAACTACTCCTAGCTCTGAACTCCCAAGTGACTCCTAGTGGTTCTCAGGGCACCAGATGTGATGCTGGGGATAGAACCAGGAATCAGTTCACATGTAAGTCACGGTCTCTCAGGCCCTGCAAATGGGATTTTAACTGAGCAACCCTCATCCATTTGCTATTGTTTAAGTAAGCTCCCCTGACTTAAGTGTCATCTTATATAGTTTTGGCCCCAATTTGCATTCAAATAAAAGCATCAAATAAATTCAAATGTAGAATGAAAATATAGTAAGAATTTAAAGTAAGTTTAATTACACTAAGTAACTTGTTATATTTCAATACGCTGTTTGAAATGTTCGCTTTAAGATCTTCATTTCAGCCCTTAGATCCTTTAAGAATAAAATAGATGATTTTGCCGTCATACTTTATCAGACAAATGGGGTGCATCTTTCTGTGATGCTCTCTTTGGTACACCTCTATAACACTAATTATAATGAGTGAAAAGTCATTTTTCTGGGCTGGAGCAATAATGCAGCAGGTGGAGGCATTTACCTTTCACACAGCTAACCCAGGTTCAATCCCCAGCCTCTCATATGGTTCCCCAGACCCACCAGAGCCGGGAGTAAAACCTGAGTATCACAAGCTGTGGCCCCAAACCAAATCAAAACAAAAAACTAATAAAAATCACTTTTCTATAATGCTATAAATAGCCAAAGGCACATGGAAAATGCTCTGCATCACTAATTATCAGGGAAATCCAAATCAAACCAACAATCATCTCACACCACGGAGACTGGCACACATCAAAAAGAACAAGAAAAACCAGTGCTGGCGTGGATGCGGGAGAAAGGGACTCTCCTCTGCTGCTGGGAAAGTCAAGCAGTCCAGCCTCTCTTAAAAACAGTACGGACGTTCCTCAAAAACCTAAGAGTTGATCTTCCATTTACTCACCAACACCAACCAAGGGTCCAAAGGTAAAATGGAGGAAAGATAAGAAAATTGGTATTCAGTGAAAACCTGCCTCTCCAGGGGGCTGGGGACCGGAGGAAACATGGGGTGCAAACCTGTGGGGGAGGAAGTGTCAACCAGAAGGAGGGAGGCAGAGTTGAAAAGGTGGTAAAATGTTACACATGAAACCACAGAGGGGCAGTACTGTAAGCCACAGTACAAACAGATAACATGCACACATAAATGTATGTATTCTACATAAATATACGTATTTGAGGTGCTATATTCTATGAAAATATATACATATATTTAGGTACTACACACATATACATATATATAAGAGAGATATATCTAACCTAAAACAGACAGGAGGGTGGGAGGCAAATGGGGATGGAGGGGCCACTGATGGACTGAAAGTAGACCCTGCTGAAGGAGTCGGCATTGAAACATCAGTAATGAACAACTTCATAATTTCAAGGCAACTAGATTAAAACCATAAAAACACCACTTTTCTGAAAAAGCAGGCGCTCTGCAGAAGGACTGGGCCGTAAGGTGAGGCCCAGGGACTGGCCCCACTGTGTTCAAGACAAGTGCAACCTCCTCTGACGCTCTGCTGTGTAACTGCAGCACTGAGTGATTAAGGTTTGTTCCTACAGGGCATTTTATTTTTATTTTTTTTCTTTTGGATCACACCTGGCAACGCTCAGGGGTTACTCCTGGCTCTGCACTCAAGAATTACTCCTGCTGGTGCCTACAGGGCATTCTGCAGCCAGTCCCTCCCCAGAGCGCACTGAGAAGGCACTGGAGTGGCACCGATTTTGCAACTCCTGGTACCTTCCTGCGGATTCTCTACAGCCATGCTAACGTGCGGACTGTAGCTCCTCCAAGGCCATCCTCTGTCATCATCAACAGAGCGGAGCTCTGGATCACCACCAAGTCTCGGAGGCTGGGAGAAGCCTGGTTTCTGCCTGCCTCCATCCTGGCCAGCAGCTCAAGTGAGTCTCCCAGAGGCAGGAGACACAGGCAACCCCTTGGAGCTGCAGGAACCGCCCAGAGGCCACGGCCAAGAGGCCACGGCCAAGAGGCCACGGCCAAGAACATGCTTTAAGGATATCTGAAGACACGTGTTGTTTTCACTGCTGACCTGGTCCCTGAATTGAATCATCGAATATCGTTTCTGTTTCCATGACCCCCTTTAACTGCCTTCAAGTCATTCTTTCACTGAGAATATTGTATTTAATCATCATCATCATCACATTCATCATCATCATCATCATCATCAGCTGCTGCTGCTCGAGCAAATCAATGAACAATGGGAAGACAAGTGACACTAATAATAATAATAATAAGCTGCTGCTCGAGCAAATCAATGAACAACGGGAAGACAAGTGATAATAATAATAATAATAATAATAATAATAATAATAATAATATCCGCCTATGCTCTGCTGCCGCCAGCGATGCTGATACAGTTGCTGAGAAGAACATCACCCAATGCACCATCCAGCCTACTGATGCAGTTCTTCCCGATGCCTGCCAGAAGCAAGCAAAAAAATAAAACTGACTCTCTTTCCTGCAATATCCTTTTCCCCTGGACGCAGGGACTTTAAAACTGATACCTCACAGTGTATGCCCCATTCTTTCTCACTCCCGTGTGAGTTTTCTTATCCTTTAATGCAACCCACTACAAACAGAAGGAGCTGACTTTAATGCTGCCTCTGTAACTTTGAATTGCCTTTGCCAGTCGAAAACGTCTTCTGCTTTTTAAAACGGGAACTAGTCTGGAGAAGAAGAGCAGAGTATAGAAAGAGAACGTATCTTCAAGGAAGCTGAAGTTCAACCTGGCGTACTGCATGGCCCAAAGGTGTTCTACATTTAAATCCTAGCTTCATCATCTACTTCCCACTAAATCTTAGAAAAAGGAAGTTTTCTGGATCCCAATCTCCTTGTTGGTAAAATTGGAGTGTGTGGTCTTCCATCCCAGCTGCTGAGAGTCATAAGTGGTTGAACTGGTAAAGGCCAGAGATAATCTGTAAAAAATTCGGAGTAGTAAGCTTTCTGTTATTACTTCAGAGGTACAAGGTTAAAGGCATGCAAAGTAAAAATTCCTGCCATGCTGTTTCCTCTAGCAGGAAGCTAACAGGTAGAAAGTGAAGTTAAATGATTGCTAATGCATTAATGATGGACATGTGGCAGCGACAAGGAGACACAGATGCAATTTGGCATTAATGGAGAAATTTGCCTGTGGTCATATACATGGTGGGGGCTGGCAGGGGGGACCCACCACCTCCTCTAACTTGGGTATGAAATAAAACGTCAGCCAAGATTAATTAGAAGCCTGGAGTTTTATTCTATGCCGCTGATAGGAAAAGGAGATTTCCATAATGCAAGGAAACGTTTATGTGGGGTGCAAATCCGGCTGACATTGAGGGAAGGGCTGCTTCCTTCTGAATGCTGCCTGCACGGTGCTTGTCAGGGCAATTACTTTCCGCTCAAGTGGCTTGCTTTTTAACATTTTATTATCTTAACAACAAAAAACCCTGGAAGCAATAATTATTTGTTATGTTAATTCTTTAGCTTTCTTTCTGAAATTTCTGTAAGACCATTAAAAACTAGCTGTGCCCTTGAAACAAACCATGAGTTTATTAATACTCAAGCAATTAAGGGGGAAGCAAAGTAACAGAACGCGCCACACCAGCAATTATTAACTAAGCAGTTGGTTTGCACACTTTCCTGGGCACAGACTTATTCCAGGAACCATCCAATCTATTGAACTGACTGAAAAACAATGTGAAACTGAAAAACAATCAACAGTGTGTTGATATGGTTAGAAGAGCAGAGGAAATCTGAAAGGAATGAAGGCCTAGAGAAGGTTCAAATCCAGGTTCTAATAGAAGCTACTTCACTTTCTACCTCTCAAAAAGAAGTGAAAATTCCCAGGAGCTTTTTCTAGGGTGCAGAGGGGTGGTTTGAGGCCGACAGGACTCAGGTCTAACTCCCTCCCCCTTTACTGAGCGGTCAGTCTTGCCAGTGCTGTGGTCCCACAAGAGCCTCAGCATCTTTGTATCTTTCTAGGCCCTCAGAGTCACCTTCAGCCTGCTATGAAATACTGTCAAAGCAAAGGGAAAGTTCATGTTTTCCTTCAATTCCTTTTCTTTAGAGCACCGGAGAGACAGTACAGCAGGTAAGACTCTCGCCCCAAACCCTGTCAACTTAGCCTCAACTGCCAACAGAGCATCTGCCCTTCCGAGCCCTGTCCAAAGTGATCCTGAGCACAGAGCCAGGAGCAAACCCAAAGCGAAACAGAATACAAAAAGAAAAAGATGTGGGGCTGGAGCAATAGCCCAGCAGGTAGGCGTTTGCTTTGCACACGCAAGCTTCTGCCGGCCGGGTTCAATCCCCAGCATCCCATATGGTTCCCGAGCACTGCCAGGAGTGATTCCTGAGTGCAGAGCCAGGAGAAACCCCTGAGCATAGCTGGGTGAGACCCAAAAAGCAAAAAAAAAAAAAAAAAAACAAAGATGTGTCTCTGGAGCTGGAGCGCTCTAGTGCAGCACGGAGGGTGCTTGCCTGGCACATGCTAACCCGGAATGAATCCCTGGCACCCCACATTGTCCTTGAGCACTGGGTCAGGAGTCATCCCTGAGTGCAGAGCAAGGAGTAACCCTGTGCACGCTGGGCGTGGCCCCAAACAAACAAAAAGTTGTGATGATGCCCAATACACACTGCAACAGTTCCGGAGAAGGAGCCCCAACAGGTACACATTAGCTAAGAGACACAAGTGCAGCTAAGAGACACCCCGTTAGCTCTGATGCGGCTCCATCCCGTCTCCCCACTGACTGACGGGGCTGCTGGGAGAATTCTCAGTGCTGAACTCATCTTCCTATTTGTGGAAGAAAGCAGCTGCCAATCACAGGCTTTCTAAATCAGTACACTGCAGGCCATTATCTTTAGTTTTCAAAATAAACATGGTCCAATTATATTTTCTGAAATAGTTTCTCTTTCTTTAAGCACAGAATATCTGTTGTCTGGTGTCTAAATATAAACACAGGCAGCCAAAATTAAAAATCTAGCGTTCGTGAGATTCTGTGACTTCATGCTCATTTCCAGCCCCCACTAAATAACGTGAACCTTAAATAAGGAAAAAAAGGCTGTTTCTCATTCCCTCACGGATGGTATTTAAACATACCATAAGAAAATGGTCTATGTGCTTTAGAGAATGTCTTTTCTCTCATCAGTGGGGCTTTCAATATTGTCATTTTGTATTTAGGGCAGTGCTCAATTAGAGAAGATTCATTTGTTCGTTTCTCCCACCCTTTCCTCCTCCCTTACTCAGACCACTGGCACGCTGCTACCCCAGACTCTCTGATCTAATTCTGCACAAACGCTTAATAAGGTTGCAGAGATTTAATACAATTAGGAGTGTTGCTGGCAAATTAAGCAATCCATTAACACACTAGCAAAAAAAGTAAAAGCCAGCCAGATGAGGATTAGAAGACGACTGGCTAAAGGTACAGTCTGTTTTAAAAAATAGTATTTCACGCATACATAATCTTTTGTGCTCTATATATTTCAGAGCCGAGAAAAACAGAGGCCAATTGTGTAATCTGAGAATTTTTCGTTTTTCCTGTTCAATTCTAGAAGTGGGATATAATCATTCGTCTTTGCCAATTCATACAGTTTCAATAGCTCTTAAGTGAATGCTCATGAATCAACTCTTACATAATAACTATTCGCTTACCATAAGATGACCTATTAATGTATAAAGGAAATAGTATACAGAAAATTAAAAGAAAGTAAAAATATCAATAAATCAACTATCCAAAAATAACCACTACTAATATTTAGGGTTATATATTATTCATTCCTGTCATTTTTAAAAAGCATCTTGTTAAAATTGGCAGAACACTATACACATGGGCTTCTCACCAATTTTTTTTTATTATACCACCGTGAGACACACAATTACAAAGGTGTTCATAATTGGTTCTTGGTAATACAGTATTCCAGCACCCATCCCTCCACCAGTGCCCCATTTCCACCACCAATGTACCCCACCCCTCCCGCCCACCCCCAAGCTGCCTCAATAGCAGGTACCCCAGTTTCCTCTCTTTCTCTCTCTGTCTCTCTCTCTCTGCATCTCTCTCCCTCTTCTTTTACACATTTGGCTAGCCCTGCAGATATTTAGAGTTTATCACTTAAGTCTCTTTGTGTATATTCAATGGTGAGTTTTAGTCTGCCATTACCATTTCCCACACTTAGTAAAACATTGGTATCTATTTATATCATATTAATGAATGCAGTCATTCTATATCTGTCCTTTTCCTTCTGACTAATTTCACTCAGCATGATAGTCTCCATGTCCATCCATCTGCAGGTAAATTTCATAATTTCGTCTTTTCTGATGGCTGCATAATATTCCATAGCGTAGATGAACCACAGTTTCTTTAGCCAGTCCCTCTGTTCTCGGGCACTTAGGTTGTTTCCAGATTCTAGCTATTGTGAATAGCACAGAGATGAATAAAGAAGTACAGATAGTGTTTCTGCTATGTGTTTTCAGTCTCTCGGGTATATTCCCAGGAGTGCTATTGCTGGATCAAATGGGAGCTCAATATCTAGTTTTCGGAGGAATGCCCATATTGTTTTCCAAAAAGGGCTGGACCAGTCGGCACTCCCATCAACAATGGATGAGAGTCCTTTTCCCCACATCCACGCCAGCACCGGTTGTTCTTGCTATTTTGGATGTGTGTCAGTCTCTGTGGTGTTCTCACCAATTTTCAATCCTATATCACTATATTGAAATCACTTCACATCATTTTTAGTGACTATATGGCATTTTGTTACATGAATATACAATATGATAATGCATTCTTTATTGCCCGATATTTATATTGTTCTCTATTTTTCACTACTCTACTGACCAATTAATATGCTTTGGGGTTATCTGTCAATATTCACTCATTACCATATCCACCTATTACCATGTGTTCTATTTTAATAAATTGGCACATTTTTTGTACACCCAAGTACATCAGATTTTCGTGATTAAGGTATGCATATAGTACTTTGGATAACTGCAATTAAAAATATATTTTATCTAATTAAAAGAGTCACAACAATAATTCAACTTTCTGGCATTTACATGCCAGAAATTAAAATGTCATTTTGCCGTAAGAATAATAATAGTTGCATGTATGCCAGAAAATTTACAACTTTCTGGCATACATGCAGTTACTTCCTACCCCACACAGGTGTCCGGGACCCTTCTCATTTCCTCCCGTGTCCAGCCCCGCCAGTGCTCCCTCCCTTCCACCCCTCTGATTAGGATGATCACTCTGGACAGAAGCACTAGCCACGTGGTGACCCCGGATAACCACCACTCTGCCATCTTTGTTTAGAGCACCTTACAACTATCTTTACACATAAACATATCTCTATGTTTAAAAATTATCAGAATATTTACAAGACTCTGGTGTTTGTATGTTCTAAAAGGGGGAATCTAGCAATATTAGGAATGGAATCACGTTCATCATCATTTCCTAAGGAGAGTATCACCAAAACTGTGCTTCCTTGAGCTCGCTCTCACAGAATACCTGGGCTGTCTGTGATTTACCAGCTGTATTCTCTGATCATTCTCACTCTTTTCGATTAACAAAACAGGAAAAAGTTAAGATCTTAATTAAAGAGCCTTGGCAACTCACTGGCCTTTAAGCATCGCCACAGCTTGCTTGACTTTTGACCCTTCAAAGTTCTGCTTCCTAGAACATAACTAGGTGAGAATTCAGCTCGAAACCATGAATTGTGCAGATTCATGCACAATGAGTTACATAACAAGAAGATTCTTTCAGGTCAAATTGATTCAGGGTAAAGAAAGATGTCGACCACACTATTCACTTTCCGTGCAACAATTATTATTCTTAAGGAAAATGACATTTTAATTTAAGGAAAGGTGGCTGCAACACATAGACAAAATAGTAGCTAAATCCAGAGATTGATACCAAAAGACTCAAACCAGAATAAAATTATTGTGGAGTTTCCAAGCTTGGTTTCTGCCTCTTCACGTTGTGTTTGGAGCAACTTTCTAGTGATAACACAATATTTTAATAATTTAATCT
This sequence comes from Cryptotis parvus, assembly GCA_021461705.1. NCBI lineage: Eukaryota > Metazoa > Chordata > Mammalia > Eulipotyphla > Soricidae > Cryptotis > Cryptotis parvus. The sequence goes on from JAJIBD010038906.1 coordinate 16,146, forward strand.
GATCCTAATACTCTTCCTAGGAACTGGAAGCAGTTAGCGTAACATCCGTTTCATTCTCCAGAGACTTCTGCATCACCACTAGGAGAGACCGTACCTGAATGCCATGCGACATGTAGCAGGTCTAAGGAAAAGGATCTGTTCAGTGGAGGACCACATGCCTCTCCTGCAAGGTCCTGGATTTGCTCCCCTGCACCATCTCCCTGCCCTATCCCCCCAAAAAAAAAACTGCAAGCAGCAGACCTGAAAGTTTAGTCTGGTATCACCCTCATCTTTACAAGGAGCAAACCACTTTCGCTCTCTCCTGGCAATCACAAATATTTTCAAAATAAGTACATACATATAAAGTTGTAACTCTTAATAAGGTATATTATTTCATAAATCATTTGGCAAATATCCCAACCCTTTATTCCAAAATAATTTTGTAAATATTCCAAACCTTTATGTTTGGAAAAGTTTAAAAAATCACTTTGAAAGTCAGAAAGACGGTACAGTAGGTAACGGCGGTTGCCTTGCCCGCAGCCAACCATGTTTTGATCCCTACCACCACTAATGGTTCCCCAAGCAGCACCAGGAGTGATTCCTCAATACAGAGCCCTAATCACTGCAGGTGTAGCCCAAATGTAACCCCCAAAAACCATCACTCTAAAAGATTGTAGTATTCTCTTAATAGTCTACTTATTTTCATCAGTTTATTTTTATATAATTCTCACAATAAGACTGTAAAAAGTGATTTAAATAAGCAAAGTACATAATCATTATAGATTAGTATATGCCAAATACAGTTTTCCATCATGACAACAACTAGACACAACTCACGGTTTTGTTTAAAATCTTTCAAATAGGAATCTATGTGCTTGGTCTTTTCCCATCTCAAAAAAAAGAAAATGCGTTCTAAGGATTCTAAATTAATTCTCAAAGGTCTACCCATCTCCACCTGAAATGAAAGGCTTAAAAAACAAATTATCCCTGACCTTCATGGCATTCTGTCCCTGAGATCACTAATGGACATACAGAGATTTACAAAGGATTTTAACTTTTTACCTCAGTTATTCAGATGCTAAACACACACACACACACACACACACACACACACACACACACACTTTATCTAAAGGAGTGAATGTCATAGAGAAAACAAGTCTATTCTCCTTATAAAAATAAGAAAAATCAACTAATTTTATTCAAGCTACCTAGACCCTCAATTATTTAATTCTAAAGTACGACATCAGGGTATAGAACAGCAATCTCGGCCATTCCAACTTTGCCATGGCGTCTAAGATGTTATGAGAAAATGGGCCAAATACTTAAGAAACTGACCTTGAAAATGATGACATGTTTTCCGGGCCCAATGGCAGTGACACGAACACAGCTGTGGGCCCAGGAAGCACTGAGGAATGGAGCTACTTTGGGCTCCACCAACAGCCGGACCCACAGTCTGACATCCTAAAATGCGCTGAGGTGCCAGTTTCAAAAGCCATAAAATGACAGTACCACCATTTTCACCTCGTAGGAGGGCTTTTTCTATAAGTAATCAGTAATGGATACAACATGCAGGGGGCATGTAATATTCAGATTTTCCCCCTTGCTTGAGACTTATAAATACCAATACATTTATAAACCTATCACACACGGCAGAACCTGGCAAGCTTCCTGTGTCGTATTTGATCTGCCAAATACCAGTAACAATTATATACCTCATTCCCATGACCTGATGAAATGGTTTGAGGCTCTTTATGTTCCTGGAGCAAGCAGATGCCCTTGGGCTCTACTAGCATGAGACAGGCCATATGGAGATGCTACTGGTGCCCGCTCGAGCAAATCGATGATGAACAGGAAGACAAGTGATAAGTGAAGTGATCACACACAGAAGTAAATTTGGGACTGGGGAAATCCACACCCTTTGGGTCTGCAGACAGAGAGGAACTATGAAAGACACACCTCCGATCATTCCACTGCCAGGAAGCTCTCACAACAGTGACAACAACTATTACAGACGGGCCACCATGTGGTGGAGAGTTACCAAGGAGGCAGCCACCAACCCTTTACACCTATGAAAAAACCTGCAGAGAGGCAATAAATGTGGCTTCACGGCTGATAAACGATAGTCGCGATGAGCACTCCGGGTTTAGCTCAGACTCTAGCCACCTTCAGAATCCAAGTAGAGATAGGTCAACTCATAAAATGTCCTTTTAATACATCCAGTTCTCATACTTGATCTCTGAAGCCAACTTATGAATAACCCTACAGCCAACTTATGAATAACCCTACTACTGAATGACCCTAGAGACAAGAACTGAGTTCACGGGGCTAGACTGCTTCTCTCCAAGATGTCAACAAGAGTGAGGTAGCGCCCTCTAGGGCAGAGGAGGACTTCCAGTCCCAAAATCCTTTCATTTGTGCTGCCAGTGAATTCCCAACTGTATGCCACAAAGGCACGGCAGCTCTGGGTACCGGCACTAAGTCTTGCAGACCCCTAAGTAGTCTCAGCTTCCCACCTCTCCTTGAAGCCACTTCACTGACAGTCTGGCTTTACTGCTCCACACACTGAGATGAGTTCTATTTCCCCACCCTTGATTTTGGTTTTGACCAGACACCAAGGATTAAGTGAGCATAACCCTTCTACAACATAATCCAAATAGACCTGGCCTGTTTCTTTTTCTGTGTAAACAGCCTGCAGGGGAATGAAATATCCCATGTTGGAGAGCGTAGCTATCAGGACCAAAGCCACCCTAAACATGGAGAGCAGTTAAGATGGGTGGAGCAGAGACAGTACCTAAAGTATAGCAACCCCAGAGTGGATCTGCAAAACACCCGGAACACTAAGAATAGTTCAGCCTAATTGTTTTAAGCTGTCAAGTTTTGGGGTGGTCTGTTACTGAGCGATGGTTGACCCATCGTATCTCCCCAACATGGAGAGCTCCGTCTTTTTTATTTGCCCACATAAATTTTGCTTGACAAAATGATTTCTATCTTTCCACCTACATAAAATTATCTCAATCAAAATTATTTTGGTGCTTGTCAACATGTAGAAGTTCTGAACTAAGCCATCTCTTCAGACCCTCTTCCCATTCCAATGTTCTTCACTTTCAGTGAGCCACTGACATGTTCTGTGGAACAAGCACACACACACACACACACACACACACACACACACACACACACACACACACTAGCTGCTTTGGGAACACTGACTCAGATGCTAAGGTTTGGAACTCAGTCATTTTTTGCCACCATCACCCAGTTCCCAAAAAGATTTAATGCATTTATAATGATAGCTCAAATACATTAGAATGAGTCAGAAAAAGTCAAGCAGAGATTAGAGCTAGGGTTAGGAGAAAGAAAAGCAGAACCCAGGGTCTGACGCACAGACCTGCACCAGGCTCGGCAGCCAGCATGCACTTGTTTCACTCGAACCCACTCCCCACTCTTATTCAGCTGGTTCCGTGGGCTGCTATAATGGTGGGTTGTGCGAGGCATGGTTTAAAAGTGGAAGTACAGGAGGCCAGGAGCGATGGTCCAGCAGGTAGGGCGTTTGCCTTGCACGCGGCCGACCCAGGTTCAATCCCGGCATCCCATATGGTCCCCCTGAGCACTGCCAGGAGTAATTCCTGAGTGCAGAGTCAGGAGTAACCCCTGAGCATCACCTGGTGTGACCCAAAAAAGCAAAAAAAAAAAGTAGAAGTGCGGGACATAAACTGATCCATGAGCCCAATACCGGAAGAGTTTCTCTTTCATTGCTGAAGAGACTCCCACTGCCTCCGAGCTGGAAAATCTTACCCCTTAGAAATATCACAAAGAGAAGAAAAATAGTTAGAGAAGACTCAGGACTCAGAGAGCACTGAGACTCTGGGTGTAGTCATGTCCTCCCACAATGCCATCTATTACAAAAGCCAGAAGTTCCCTGTTTGATAAAGGCCAGGATTGACTGAAGATTTCTGTTCCAAAAGTCACCACTACCTCAGAACACACATTTGAATGCATTTTGCTAACAGACAACAAGAAAAGGAGAACTTGATGGATGATACAATTCACTGTGGCCAGAAAAATAAATTAATACCCGCAGGGAATTATACCTTTTCCAGAACTAAGATCCAGGGAGAGGAAAATCTTCCTATAAGGCCATTATAAAGATTCTGTATTGCAGAATAAAGAACTACTCAACATCTTTCTAACAGACATAACATCAGATTTTTTTTTGGCTTGCTGTACACATCTAACACAAGTGCATCGATCCTACATAAATTTATAAAAGGTACTGCTATACATGTGAGAATGGGAGAATAAACTGTTAAACTGTATGGCTCACACCATGTTCAGATGACTTGGTTTTGCCAGAACTAGAGACAGCGTTACCCTCTCAAAGGTATCATCTTAGTCTCTCTAAGCTGTTGATGGCATTAAGTTTAGAAACCCCATCCTCTCAACACAGTACCTAGCACATTAGTACTCAAATGTGGTGATCACTTATTACTATCAATGCAAAGCCCTGTAATGAGGCTTACTATTGTCCCACAATTGCAGTAGAGTAACAACCTAATAAGCCATAGGGTTATTCATTGTGGAGCCTTTGGTGCACCTGCAAAGGGGAATTAGAGAAAGTCAAAGTTTCACTGCAGCAGCGGCAGCCATGGAATAGGTTGAAGTACCTAAAATACTTCTGAGTTCCTTTAATATTCACTTTCTTTAAGTGAGCGACTTGGAGATATAATCGTCATTTTCTCACATTGAACTCAATATTCCAGACCTTTTCCCTTTCTCGGCTATCAAACATGACCCGTGATTCCAGCCCTAGTCTCTCCCATCACGCTATCTGATTTGAACTAAGATACAAGCACATGACAATTCTCATAATCTTTTAAGTGGTTGAAGAGATCTTATTGATCCTTGAATCTGGCATTTTCATTTTATGAGTGAGAACTATGACATCTAAGGATGTCAGCTATGGAGATGGCAGCTAGGTGGGGAGGTTGCATTAAGGTGACTTAATGAGCCTCTCCCTGAGATGACATTTCAGCCAGGACCTTTCCTCTTTGGTCAGAATGATGTGCGAGTGGGAATTTCAAATGCCTTTTAGAGACTGCTACGTCCATTCTGAGGTTTGCGAGTCTTTTAGGGACTCCGCCAGTGAAAATGCCAAGCCTCTGGCCCCTGCTGACGAGGCCCCTGAGACTCACAATTCTGTAGTGTCCATCTGCTGCAATGAACATGAGAAAGAGGAATGAGTGCTGGAAAATAATCTTCCTAGCTCCATCTTGTCTCAAGACCTTCTCTAAAGAGTCATCGCCAGGGGCCGCAGTGATAACCCAGCGGTAAGGCATTTGCCTTGCACGAGGCCAGCCCATGCCAGCCGGGGTTTGATCCCGGCATCCCATATGGTCCCCCAAGCACCGCCAGGAGTAATTCCTGAGTGCAGAGCCAGGAGTAATCCCTGAGTGTCACCAGGTGTGAAACCAAAAAAGCAAAATAAATAAAAAATAAAGAGTCATCACCAAACAGAGCTCGTGGGGCTGGAAGAGAGCACAGGAGGTAAGGCTCGATTCTCCAATCAACAGGTGAGCTGCTTCTCACTTCCTGCCAGCAGCCTTCAACTTTCACGGCCATCAAGGCCACTGGAGCTTCCTTTATCATTTTCTGTAGCTCCACTACAAAGGTCCCGACACAGGAGGTCAGCAGAACCAGAACTCTACATTTTGAAGAAGATTCTCACTCAGGTGACTACCACAGGTGTCCATGCTGCCTTCCATGGAGCTGGTTTTTCATGGTGCAAATTCCGACCTGAATGTTTTCACAATTTTCAAGGGCCACGTTCTCCTCCTTTACCCCTCTTACACCTCCTCCATTACATCTTCCTCCTCCTTATTTTTGGCTTTATCCAACAATGCTCAGGGTTATTCCTGGTTCTGTGATCAGGGGTCAGGCCTAGTGGTAGTCAGTGCCTGGGGGAGGAATAGCAGCAGTGTACGTGATGGAATGGGGCTGGCCACTTGTAAAGCAAGTGTCTTAGCTTTTCTTTTAAACAAGACTAGCCATATAACTTAATGTATAGGTACATGTATGTTTGCATATATATGTGTTTGTGTATATATGTGTTTATATATGTGTATATACATATTTGTATATATTTACATATATTTATATATACATATATACATAAAACAACCATATGTCACTCACATGAACTCCAGGAAGAACTAGCAAGGCTTTCGAGGTAGATTCGTTTGAAGTATATGAAAGTCAATATTTAACCCATTAGGGAAGGAGCTGTGTCCTCCTTTCCACCCCTGCACCACTCCCGGACCCCCTCCACGTGTCCCGGGGCCCACTCTGACTGGGCAGCCCCTGCTCGAATCATTGCAGCACCCCGCCTGGAAAGCACCGTGAGAAAGAGAGAGGGGCGCTCCAAAACCGCCACACAGTAGGGTTCAAATAAGCCATCACTGGCAGAGAACACAGTACTTACTCCTAACAACACAGATACGACACCACTGCAGAACAACTTGTAGGTTTTATACCACTTTCGGTAGTGTAGACCTCAAAATTCCAGGAAGTACAGAATATAGTTTATTAAGTCTAAAATCAGTACAGCCTCTGTGTCACCTAAGAGTATGCCAGGGCGAATGAGCAAGTCTCACCCCTTAAGAGTATGCCAGGGCGAATGACAGCAAACTTTCTATACTAAAGATGAACTTTATGAGTTCTTTACAAGTCAAACTCACTTCATATGTATAAGAAATAAAACTCAAACAAGGACTGGAGAGAGAGTGCATGGGTTAAAGCACATGAGGCTGATCGATTCCAGGTTCAATCCGTGGTACCACATGGTCCCCCAACATCACTGGGTACAGGCCTAGACGCTCTCCAAGTCCTGCCGGTGTGGCCATGAAGATTGCAACCTTGGGCCCTTTCACTGAACTGAGGGCCTCGTTGGCTGAGGCTGTGTAGTTACACAGAGGAGCCTGAGGACTACTGAGCACATGATGATGATGATGATGATGATGATGATGATGATGATGATGATTTGCTTTTTTGGGTCACACCCGGTGATGCTCAGGAGTTACTCCTGGCTCTGCACTCAAGATTTACTCCTAGTGGTGTTCAGGGGACTGTATGGGATGCCCAGAATTGAACCCAGGTTGGCTGTGGCGAGGCAAATGCATTACCTGCTGTGCTATCACTCCAGCCCCATGAGCACTAAGTTATTAATAATAATTGTTTAAAGCAGAGATAATATAGATTATTCCCTATTATGGGGTTGTCTTACCGATAACACCATGATTCTTTAGATACACCAATGAATGATTCAAATCAAATTTCCCTAGAGTCATGATAAATCTACTAAATTTCAATTTTCAGCGACCAGCAGTATTTCAAAAATTCTGCTTAACGGCAATAACTGTTTTATAAATGTGACAATACAGGGTAAAATTACAGGTTTGCTTTTACATATTTAAGTTACCAAAGGAATATTCTTTTCCCTTTAAATACAGCAGCTCAATCTCTATATACCTATAGTAGCTAAGGGCACCGTGCTCATAGTTCACAGCAAGGGCCTAGAGTTAAGCTTATTCGCAAAAGCTTAAAGAGTCTGCTGGACAATAGAGTTAACACCTAACACAACTTTTTTGTTTGTTTTGTTTTTTGGGCCCAAGCACAAATGCTTAGGAGTTACTTTGCCTCTGCAGTTAGGAATCACTCCTGACAATGGATGCTGGGAATTGATCCCAGGTAGACCACTTGCAAGGAAAACATCCTACCCACTATACTATCTCTTTAGTTCCATACTTCTCTAGATCACAAGTACTAAATGCAAAGTTTATATATTTTGTGATTATTAAATATTTTTTTTTTTTTTTATTTTTTATTTTTTACAATTACAAAGACTATTGTCTTTAAGAGATTTTCTTCTATTAGCAAAATGTAAAGCTCTCTCTTATTTATACTAAAAAAGTCATTACTAGGTTATACTTTAATTCTAGTGAACTTATATGCAATAGTAATAGAAATGATTAAAAATTGTAAGTAGGATATACTTATATATGCAGGGATTCTCACATTATTACTATGTTGTGTCAAATCATTGTCATGAGAGACTGTCAAACATCGCTCTCGCCGCAAGTTGCCAACAGTTTTTGACAACTAAAATTGTCTATAGACAACCTAGGAGCTAATATTGGGGGGATCTAAATTCAACATTTTAAGACTTAAAACAAATTTCATAATTCATAATTTTAACCATGCATATTTTGAAAATGTCCAAGACTTTCTACTGAAAATTCTTACTTAATACAACATGAGAAATTGAAGTTTTCATTAAGTTTTATATCTCTAATTACAAGATGTTGGAGATTTAAACATTATCAGATATTGAGTAAAACAATATTATGATAGTCACCAAGAAGTATTCTTTTTTTTTTTTTTGCTTTTTGGGTCACACCCGATTTGTCAGGGTTTACTCCTGGTTCTGCACTCAGGAATTACTCTTGGCAGTGCTTGGGGGACCATATGGGATGCTGGGGATCTAACCCAGGTCGGCCCAGCAAACGCCCTCCCCCTGGACTATCGCTCCAACCCCACCAAGAAATATTCCTAATAAAACAAATATAACTAATACATTATTTTATATGATATTTCTATTAAAATATATTTTATGAATAAATATAAAACAACAAAATGACTCATACAAATTTCTAATTATTTTGATTCTCAAAAAATATAATGAAATTTTTAGGCTTTTTTATAAAGTTAAGGTTCATGCCTTTTACTCTTTTGTAAATTCACCTGATATTGTTTCAAATTAGAAAATAAAAAAAAAACTTTTGGTTGGTTTTTGGTTTTGACACACACACACAAAAAAAAAAAAGAGTCTGCTGGGTGGGGAAACAGAAGGACAGAGTCAGTTGGAAGGAGACCCTGAGGCAGAGGTGAAGGAAGCAGACAGGCTGGCAGAGGGTGTGATGATAGAACAGTGTCTGCAGGAAAGTCTGTCTTGGACAGTATTGTGAATCACAGTGCTTCAGGGAAACAGTCCGATTTGAAGGAAAGGGGCCCCCACCCCAAAAAAGAAAAGAAAATAAAAGCAAACTTGCTTTTTTGCTTTGACAGTTTTCCTCCCCAAGGGAACCTCATGCAGTGATCTGCTCATTCATCTGAGTAGTATTTACTTATTTGCTATGGGTCTGGGAATTGAACCCAGGCCCTCACACGGGTGAGGCAGATGCTCTACCAAGCCGTGAGCCGAGTCATCGCAGGTTATATTGTTCTCTGATGTTTAGTTTTTTTTTTTTTTTTTGGTCCTTTGGCAGTTGCAGGAACTGAACTCAGCTCTTCTGCATACAATGCATATGCTTTTCACCTGGCCACATCCCTGAATGACAAATATTGATTAAGTGAGTATTACATGCCAAACACTATTCAGTAACTTGACCTTCAACATCACCAGTCATGTAGATTTATTTCCATCTTGGTCTGGGGGAGGGGGGACACCCGCCGTGCTCAAGGCCTACTCCTAGCTCTGAGAGGAAAATCCTGCCAGCACCGTAGGCCCAGATGCAGTGCTGGGGACTGAGCCCACATTGGCTGAACATAGACAAACTGTTTTAGCTCAGGCTCCTCGTATCTGTTGTTAAGGAACACTCTGGACCACTTTCATTGCGGAAGTGGAGAGAATGTGACAAAGAACCAGAATCAAACATGTGATGACAGCAGGATATAAAGTTCTTAAAACCACTCCAACTGAGACGAAAGATAAAAGAGGCCCCCGGGGGGGGGGGCCACCAAAATGGACATAAGGAAGGGTGTGGCCACTTCCCTCCACCCAAAATGGACAGAGGGAAGGGTGTGGCCACTTCCTTCCACCCACATGTCTGAAGTCACCTTTGAAAAAACCCTGACTGCAAGAAGGAAACAAGAGAGAACATACTTGCTGACTTTGAGGATAATCCCGACGAAGACACAGTCCTCCCATGGTGCAATCCATCTGCTTCCTGCACATTGACTAGGAGAGAGTGATTAAAGTAAACATTCACCCGTCCAAAACAAACGGATGCGCTATGAGCTTTTATGCTTTGCAGCGCATAAAAAGTAAACGGTTTGCCTCTGCTTTGGCTGTTGGATTTAGAAATAAATCATTCTAGTAATGGGTGTCCTTTCTTCTATGGGCGACTCTAAATATGCATCCATTTTCACAAGTCTGTGAGAACAGCCTTATTCACTCTCTAGGCCTCGAAATCCTGCCATTTCTCCCTCTCTGAGGTACTAGGTACACAACGTAATCTTCCATCACAGTATTTGCCTCTCCTTGCTTCCAGGTCAAGATTCAACACTTAGGTTTCCCATGAAGTTTTCAATGACGTATCAATCTACTAAGTTTTTTTTTTCTTTTTTTTGGGTCACACCCGGCAATGCTCAGGGGTTTTCCTGGCTCTGCACTCAGGAATTACTCCTGGCGGTGCTCAGGGAACCATATGGGATGTCGGGAATTGAACCCGGGCCGGCATGGGCCGGCCGCGTGCAAGGCAAACGCCCTACCTGCTGGGCTATCGCCTCCGGCCCCTCAATCTACTAAGTTTTAAGCAAGAAAATTGACTGTTTTCCTTGCAAATTTTATGACTTCCTGAATTATAGTCCCAGCATTGCCTTAGAATCAGCGTTTTGTAAATGGAAGTAAGTGGAAGACACAATTACTGGCACACACATGTGCCATCTACTCCAGCACCTCTTCTGGGCTACTACTAAGAGGCCTTCTTAGAAAACCCCAGAGGTTGTCAAACACTCTCCCAACATATGTTGGGAGACATAAAAGCTACTTCTACAAATAGACGACAAAACTGCAAATGAAATATGCATGGCTACATACAGACGAGCAGTGACACACAACACAGAAAAAAAGAGAAGAAAAAACTGAGAAAGATGAGGAGAGCCAGGTGTAAAGTCTCAGCTGAGTGCTACAATAACTCCATTCTGACTGACGAAACTATAACTTGCAATAAAAATTAATTTTACCAAGACTTAGAGACATGTACGAGCAAAGGCTGCTGAGTAGAAAGCCGCCTTTCAGCTGTCAGAGCCTTTCTCTGGGTGAGGCTTTGCCAGCTCAGGTGGGTTCAGGGATGCAGCTACACCTAGTGATCAGACAGGGATCGCAGCGAGAGGCAGGAGGCAGGCCTGCTCATGAAACACACTGGGGCCGATTCTCTGAAAGACTGATGACATTTTCCCAGAGAACTCTGTTAATGGCATGGCCATCGCTTGTATTGACCTGGAGAGTGAAATTCCAGGATGTCATGATGTTTACTTGTCGGTAACAGTAAAATGAGGCTCTGTATTTGAATTAGTATTAGAGAAGTGAGAGAAGGAATCTGGAGCTCCAACCTCCATCGCTGTTCCAAAGTCAGGGACGCTGTCTCTTTTGCCAAGGCATCGAAAATCAGATGGGCTGGACATGTAATGGGACTTGGAGATGACCCCTGGACTAGAGCCATTACCAAATGGATCCCACGGGACGTCAAAAGATCACGTGGCCGCCCACCTACAAGATGGTCAGACTTCTTCCTCAAGACCCTGAACGAACGGTTTGAGGCTCTTCGTATTCCTGAAGCAACTAGATACCATTGGGCTACACTGGCATGTGATAGGATCAAATGGAAATGTTACTGGCGCCCGCTCGAGCAAATCAATGAATAACGGGATTCAAGTGATCACATGATTAGAATTTACATTGCTAGTATTTGAGAGAGCTACAGTAGTAATAATTTAAAAAAAATCTTCTGTTTTTGTATCTAAAGATTGCATTTATTTCCAAAAACAGTTTCACATTTCCACGTTAAACTCCCAACTTCTATGTCCAGTTCTCTCTTGTTAAACCCTATTTCTTTCCATTTCAATGGATTCAGAAACTTTAAATTAGTTTTAGAGTATGACAACTATTTCTGATCTTTTCCCATTACCAGTACAAAATTCTTCACTTTCATAACGGGTTCTTAAAAATAGTAAATGCTCAATCATTAATTACTTAAACTAAAGACGATATTTTTAATAGGTACATAAGATTGTACGCTCTTTAGAACAAGCCAACAAATATCTTCTATACACAACATCAACCTAGAAAATTTTCCAATGGCTAATCATTGCTGCAAAATTTAATTAAAACTTTACACTGCGATAAGTAAAACTTTTTTCATTTAAGTTTTACAACAAGTGGCTGGATCCAATATCTTCTTTAGATAAGACAATTATTCGAAATGCCACACTGCTGATTTCACCTAGCATGCAAAGAGTCATAGCACAACCACATCAGCCTGGTTATAATTTTAACAGTATTCATCCGGAGGCTTGAACGTGGATTGTGCATGAACGTGGATTGTGTTGGTACCCTAGTTTTCATTCAGCTTTTGCTAAGGGAGACTGATAACGCAAGACAAGAATCCAGTTCTTCTGGAACTAGGGTCCCCAGGCTTTATGGTGCACTGGAATAACCTGGAAGGCTTATTTCATCACAGGCTATTGGCCCCGATCCCCACAGCAAGTTTCTGATGCAGCTGGTTTGAATGGGCCACAAATCTGTATGTTTAACAAGACCTAAAGTGATGCTGAGGAAACAGTAGTTCAAGAACTGCCCTTTTAGAACCGTCTTTCTCAAAACATGGCCAAAACCCACAGTCACCTATGGCTGAGCAGGGCTCCCCAAGTACCTTCCATATCAGAACTGCTGACTCAGCCCTCCAGGTCAGCACTGGGAACGACCATTCTAAGGAACCCTTTGGGCACACTGAAGTTTTGGAAATCACTGGTTTAAACTTAGGTGACAGCAACAACCCTGGCTCAAGAGCCCCAGGCCCTCTCCCAAGCCATCTGAAGTTCCTGAGCCAAGGACTTCAGCCTGACCTTCCCGCACACTTGTGGCTCCTTTGTTAACATTCTTCTATAGGTCACAGCCCTCAACAACAAGGTGTAGAAAGGTCAGGACTCCTGCATTAGGGTGCCCTGGAATTATGCCATTTCCACCTGGCGCACACAACCCTTTCTTCTGTTGTCTTTTTTTTCTCTCATATATTTCCATCCCTAAATTATGCCCTAGTCTTGCAAGCTGCCCTTCCATGGTGGTGGTGGTGGCGGGGGTATGGGGGGGAGAGTGGTAACAGAGCACCAAGGCTGATGACTAAACTCTTCCAAATCCACACCCAACTCCAGTCCAATTTGGGTTTCTCCGTGGAGTTGTGTGGAGTTACAGGGTATACTCTGGCTTTCTGATGACTAAACTGAAAACCACAGGCTAACTTTAGGAGAAGCTGGATCCTCCCACCATGGGAAGTTTGTATTATTTTGTATTATTCCTTAATTTTGCACAAATGACTTTAAAAACTTAGAAATTCAACCATCACCTACTTACAATATAAGCAATATTAAGATGCTGTGTTCATACAGAAAACAGACTCACGAAGATATAAAACTTCAAGAAAGTTTGTGGGAAAGTTGATCAAAGATTTAGAATTAAAAGAAGGCCATAGCTACCATCGTTAAGTAACAGGTGATAGTTTTGAAAAAGTATGCAACTACTTATAAAAAGCTTATACTGGAGTATAGCGGCACTAGTCTTGCATGAAGTCGACCCAAGTTTGATCCCCAGCATCCTTTATGGTCCCCAAAGTACAGCTAAGAGTGATCCCTTCGTGCAGGGCCAGAATAACTCCTGAGCATCACCAAGTGTGACCCAATATTTAAACAGAACAGATATCTCCTCCACTGATAGAGAACTACATACTGCTTATAAAGTCCAAGAATTTAGTATAATTGTCACATAATTTTGAAGAATTTTAATAGTTACCAACTTTTTCAAAATTCTCACCAAATTTTTCTGAATATTTATGTAGGGTTTATGGTATCTCACATAATTCGGAATACTTATTAAGAAAGTTCACTTAAAATTACTTACAGTATATCAACATCACTTAATTACTTTAAATAACTTAAATTACATCATTTAGAATGTCTCGTTATATCAACATAAATATGCATCAGTGTATTTAAGCAGCTCCTCTTCTGAATTTACAAAATAGCCCTTGGAAAACAACAGCATCAGAACAATTTACTATAGTCAAACGATACTTCTGTTTCTTGTTTCCTTTTGGTTAGCTTGTTTGTTTGTATGTTTCAGGGGTTGGGAAAGGGGCCCAGAGCATACTCCTTGCTATGAGCTCAGGGTTCACTCCTGGTAGTGCTTCTGGTACCCACCTGTGGTGCTGGTGATTGAACCAGGATTAGGCTGTATACAAACCAAGTGCCTTAACCCCTATGAGATCTCTCTAGTCCATGAAACAATACTTCCTTATAGACATATAAACTGAAAGTTGTAGTAATCTCTTGCCATGTTTCTTTCATAATCACTGATTTAAATTTTAGGCACAATAAAATTGTAAGATACCATAACTGTAGTTAATCTGGAAAAGAAAAATACCTTAAAAAATATGTAGAACCATTCTTTGTAAGACATACTTTAACATTTGTTTCTTAAATATTTTAATTTATGGAAAAGCTGAAGAAATATTTTCATGATTTACTAGTTTTCTGTAACAGTTCACATCTTAAATAATAAAGAATTACCCAAACTAAGAAAGTAAATATTGTTACATACAATTAAGTAACAGACTTTATTCCAGCTACTTTCCCACTAATACCTTTAAAAAATGTTTTTTATTCCTTTTAATTAAAAGTGTATTTTTTAAGGGAAAAATTCTCCCAAAGACTCCCAGAGTTGCAAGGTTATGTTAAGGTTTAATCTAGCCTAAACAGTGGAAAGGAAGGGTCACTTCTACCTGTGTTTCTACTGCCAGACTGAGGTTGCTTAACTGGGTGTATACATCTGTTCCGACAAGTGAAATACAAATCCCTGTCGCATCATACAGATCACAACTTTGGCTTTACAATACTGAGTCAAAGACCTGTCAGTTATTCTGCTTCTTGCTCTGAAAAGAGCCTTTCAAGCAAAATTAAAATAATTTCACTTAGCTTCACTTCCTCTTTCTTGTATACTTTTTCACAAAAGTTACTTTTATAGAAACACTTCCATAGAAAAACACTTTTAATGACCACTAAAAGCCTAGAAGGCAGAAGCGGACCTCTAATTTTATTTATTTTTATCTAACAAATTAGAAATTGTAAAGGAAATGAGCTTCAAAACTGAAATGTTTTATTGCAAATAGAGTTCTTAGGGGTACAGAACCTAATTTCTACTAATAAGCCTAGGCCAGTTCTG
Organism: Cryptotis parvus; assembly: GCA_021461705.1. Taxonomy (NCBI): domain Eukaryota; kingdom Metazoa; phylum Chordata; class Mammalia; order Eulipotyphla; family Soricidae; genus Cryptotis; species Cryptotis parvus. The sequence goes on from JAJIBD010038906.1 coordinate 31,396, forward strand.
ATGTACGATATATAAATTCTGATGGTTGTATTCTTAAGGATAAGTCTATCTCTAGAGAGGAATCATTAATAATCATATCAATTCCAAATGGGATTCAAAAGAAGATTTGAAAATGAAAGTGAGGCAGAGGGGAAAAGGAAAGTAGTTTTGTGTAAATCTTCGTTACACAGAAAAACCTCCACAGATGACATGAAGAGACATGATTTAGTCCGTCAGAGCCACAGAGCAACCAGTCTGATAATGCTGCTTTCAAGGCAGGGAAAATGCAAATAAAGCCCAACTTCTAACAATCACTCTCTCCCTCTGTATCTGCAATTCAGGTTGAATTTGAGCATTTGAAAATAATCAGGATTTGACCATGTACTCTATAAATAATGAGTGTGTTAGATCTAAGGCTCAACACTAAGAGTTTTATTGGGGAACCAAGAAGGAAAAAAATGAATCTGTGCTTAAGGAGTTTACAATGTAGCTCCTCCAGCTTTGAAATTGATTTCCGTGTCAAGTGAAAAGCAGGCAGTTATTACAATTTCCAAGCGAATCATAAGAAGTTTCAATGTCACTCAAAACATCATAACTCCCTCCCCACACACATATACAAAAAAAAAAAACCACTTTATCTCCCACATAAACTACCTAAAATACAAAAATGGAATGGAAATACTTAACATATTGCAAGGTACTTTGATTCAAGTTTCTCACAAGGTTCAAGAATTCTTTGAATTTTCCTTTTTTTCATTTTAATTTAAAAATGTCAAAGCAATCTCATGATATGGCATGCCCCTACAACTCACACACAGACTGGGCTGTTTTGATTTTCCTAACACAAAGGAAGCACACTTTAAAGGTTCCATGACAATGGAATAGGATTATAAATGTTCTCCAGGGGGAAAAATATGGCTAAATTTAAGTAAAAGTTTCGATTGGCTTGCCTGGTGGTTTCAATCTGCCAGGACACAGATCAGGACGACTAGGCTGAAACCCAATTGAGGCTGAGAGAGCACAATTTAAATAAGGCACATAAATATTCAGCATCTTGCATACCACTGAAACACACACAACCACATATTCCTTGCACAATCCTTGCACACCACTGAAAAATCCATCCAAATTCTATCCAAAAACTTAACTTTCAAACTAATACCTCACGGGAGCTAGGATCTTTCCTAATTCCCAATGTTGCTCCTGATAATAATGTTGCAAATCTCCAAAAGTGGGGAGCCTACTGCATCATTCACTAATAAGAATAAAAGGCAGGTCAAAATCAGCTTCAATTTTCTATCACACAGCAACACAGCACTGTATGTACTCTAGAGAGCGTGCAATTGCCACACAGCCAAGGAAGTATTAAACTTCACGGAGGGGTATTTTCCTTCTGAACAGGAAGGCTTGGGTTTCAGGGCGCAGAGCCAATGGCCAGTGACAAGCTCTACTTCACCCCGGAAGCCAACTGGTCAAGGGGCCTGCTCTCCCCCAACACTGCCATGGCCTTCTGCGACCCTGTGTACCTGACTCCAAGAGTGGTACAGTTTAACCTTTCCAAGGGCCAGATAGCCCAGGGCTCCAACGTTCAAACAGTTTGCTACGAGTCTCCATCAATATTTTAAATCGTGGTGGGTGCAGTGGGTGGAGAGGGGGGCTGGTCTTATTCTTCCAGAATAATCATAGAAACTCATTTTGCAAACCGAGTTGTTGTTGTTGTTGTTGTTGTGTTTTTCTTTGGTGGTTGTTTCTTTTACTAAACTGTGTCCTTTTGAAAATAAAACAAAAGCCCCATTATCACTGCTCTGGGATATAAGAAGAAAACTAAAGACACAGGAGAAAGGGGTGTGAGCGAGCGTTGGAGCATTCGCCTCCCCTTCATCCAGGAGCCCCCAGGGACTTTAGGGACCTTGAGGAGAGAGCCCCACTATGCACTGCGGGGGACCACACCTCGTCTCACCCCTAGTCCGGTCCGGGGTCCTCACGCCAAGGGGCACCTTTGGATCCCGCGCGCGCAAGCGCACGCAGCCCCACTCCTGCACGCGCGCAGCCGGTCCCCTTCGTCGCCACCTGGGATGCCGGGGCCGGGTTAACAAGTTGCCAGTGGCCGCGGCGCTCTACTGGGAAGCCAGAGTAGGGGAACCTGGTCCAGCGGGCACTGGGCCACGGTGACCGGGAGGAACCTGCACGATCACTAAGACACCTCCGGGAATGACGGCCAGCTCCCGCCTGGGTGCTCGGCTCGACTGCGGGGTCGCCCGGAGGAGCTGAGGTCACCAACCGCGGCCGACTGGGGACAGTAAAAAGGGGCAGGGCAGGGGTGTCCGGCGACCACACTGCCCGGGCTGCTGCGGCCGGGTCCAAGCGATAGCCGCGGGGTGCAATCCCGGCCCCCGGGAGTCGGCCCGGCCGCCGCGAGCCACGGCCAGGACGGCGCAGCGCCCACGCCCGGCAGCCCCGGGCTGCGGCCTCCGAAGTTCAGGCAAAGTTTTCTGCAGCTCCCCCCGGAGCCGGCGGGCCGCGAGGGCTGTGGCGTGGGCCCGGCGCTAGCGCTGCGGCCACCTACGGGCAGGGCAGAGAGGGTGGGTGGGTGCGGGGGGTCCCATCGAGCTGCACGGTGGTCGTCTCGCTCTCCGGCGTGCACGGAGTTCTCCGGGCCGCCTCCCCCGCCGCGCCCTCGCCCAGCTCCGCTAAGCTGCAGGCGCCGAGCCCGGCCCGCCGCGCCTGCCCCGGGACCTGCCGCCCGGCCCGGCCCCCCGAGCGTCCCTCGGCCCGGGCCCCTTCTCCGGCCCGCGCGCCCCCGGCGGCCGCAGAGACGCTCCTACTCACCCGAGAACGTCTCCCCTGCTGCAGTTAGCAAAAGTGCGGCCAAAGTCGCCAGGCACGTCCCAAGACTCCTCATGCTGCCGCGTTCGCGCCGGGCCGCTCCCGGGCGGCGCTGGGTGGGCGCGTGGGGGCGCGGGGCAGCCCCGGGCTTTGGGCGCCAGGCAGCGGGGACCGGGGAGAAGACGGGGCTGCAAGAGCCGAGCCGGAGCCGCACTCCCGAAAGTGCCAACAGTTGCCAAAGTCCGAAACAGCGGCGGCTCCCCGGGCTCGGGGGCGCGGGTCCCGGGTCCTCCGGGGCGGCCGCCGGCCCCCTCTCCGGCGTCGGGCGCGGCTGGCGAGACCGCGAAGAGGGCGCGCCCGCACGGCCCGAATCTTCCCCGCTACTGCGGGAGGCGACACCCGCCGCCGCGCTGCCGCCGCCGCGCCCGAGCCGAGCCGTGGCCGTGGCCGTGGCCGCGCGCGCGTCCCGCCGGCCCCGAGCGCAGCCCCCGGGCGGCCGCGCGCCGATGGCCGAGCTGGCGGCTGTGCGCGGGGCTGCGCTCCCGGAGCGACTGGCGGGGCCCCGCGGGCGGGCTGCAGGGACCCACGTCACGCAGCCCGCGCCCAGGCCCGCTAGAGGGCGGCAGCGGCCAGCCCCGACCGTGGCCCCGCGCTGGGCGGCCCGAGCTGGGCTGGGGAGTCGCCGCCGCCGGGTGACGGCGCGCGGGGACCCGCGGAGCGGCGCGGCGGGCGGGCGCGCGTCTCCACGCCCGCGTCCCTCCCCGTCCCGGCCGCGGCTGCCCTCCCGCCGGTGGATGGGGCCAGCGGCCGCGCCTCCGCCAGAACTTTGTGCCGGGTCACCGGGACAGCGGCCTGCGAGACGGCCATGCCCGGCGCCGGACGGCCGTGGTCAGCGCGCAGGGCCCGCGCTGGCCCGAGAATGCAGGAAGGGAGAAGCGGGAGGCAGGACGCGGCTCCCGGCCGCTGCGGGCTGTCCGCGAAGTTCGCGGGCGCTGCTGGCCGGCCCCGAGGACCCCTATGGACCCCGCGGGCCGGGGCACGCCCTGTCCCCGCGCAGCGCGCTCGGTCCCTGCTCCCTGTCCCCGTGGGCCCGAGAGCGCCGGACACGCGCGCGGAAGGCGTTGGGCTCGGCGAAACCCGGTTTGGGACAGAACCTGGCATTTACGTTGTGGTGCTAAGTGCCGGGAAAGAGGGAGGGAGGTATGGATTGCAATAATGTTTTGAAATGATGTGAATTGGCCGTTTAGAGGCTGTTTTGTTCCGTAAGCAAATGCTGCCCACTGCGTGGGCAAACATTGCATGTGCGAAATGACTCTTTTCTCTGCCCTTGTCAGCCCAACCAGCACCACAGGGCTGTAAGTGCAGAGCCCAGCAGAGAGAAGGCCCTCGAAGAGGTTAATTTAGCAACAGAGTCATGGAGTAATAGGACATTCAGCACCAGGCAAGCAACACCAGCAGGACAGCGAATCTGTGCCACCGACACCCCCTGCAGCTCTCGGACGACGCTTCCTCTAGTGCTGATAAAGGCTTGGAAGCCCGTGATCCCACACTCTCCATCCTGTCCGCACTGGACCCCAAAACCAGCACACAAGTTTGCAGTCTTTGTTACAGATGTCACATCTCTGACGCAAATTTGGGGGCTTTGGCCCTTGGTGTCCCCACCTGTAGCTGTTTCTTCTTTCCGGAATTACAATTCTTATCAGCAGTGCTCTTTAACCACTATCGTACTGTGACCTTTTAAAGAGGCTCTATATTTTTTTTTCAGTGAAGTAAAACAGATTTTATTAAGGAGGTTTTAGGACGGGGAAGGAGTAGGGAAAGAGAGAGAGTAACACGCTCAAGGGAGAACAGCGGACTACTCCAGAGGCGGGGAGCAAGAGAGAGTACACATCTCAAGAGCGGAGATGCAGGCAACACACGCTCGGGCACCGCATGTGCTTGGCCACGTGGGCTCAGAAAGCATGTATGCCCAGGCAGCATGTGCGCCTAGAGGCTCTATATTTAATCATCTACTTCTTAATGTGACCTTACATCATCATGCTACTTCTCCCAAATATGTACTCATTCAGCCTTATCTTTAAATTGCAAAATGATTTGAAGAATGGGAGAGGAGGAGGGCTAGCCCAGAAAGATCTCATAGTCCAGAAGGAGCTCATTGGCATGGTCTAACACGCAACCAGGGGGTTCTGTTTTGCGTGGATTGTGCAGTATGGTAGAAGCCCGTGTGTGTGTGTGTGTGTGTGTGTGTGTGTGTGTTCTAGACAGGTAGATAACATGTTGAGAATCCAGATAAGGGGGCAAATATCAGTTTAACTGCCTTCCTTCCAAATAACTTCTTTAGGTACGGTGGAAAAGTTAATGGGGTAGGATTTCACTGGCCAAAACTGTGCATTTCTTTGGCAAATGTCTATTAAGATCACACTATCTGCTGAGCACTATACTGAGTGCTGAAGGGATGACATAGGCAAGGCTCCCCAGGTACACACCAGTCATCGCTGGTTTTACTGAAAAGTGATGCTCAGGAATCAGGACAAGATGAATGGTAAAGTCACTAAGCAGGCCCAGAGAAGGGACAGTAGGTAGGACCCTGGCCTTGCACTGGATGACCCAGGCTTGACCCCGCACCCCACACACCAGAGGGTCTCCTGAGCCTGCTACGAGTGATCTCTTATGAAGCCCTAAGCACATCTGAGGATGACCAAAAAGCAAAGCAAAGACTCATTCACATAGACTCTCAACTGAAGTGTACCTATGAATAAAAAAATTAGGTACGCCTAGAATGATAGGGTTGATATTTTGCTAATTTTGTAATGTAAAACTAATTTAATTATTAATTTAATATTTTGGAAGGGTGGGAAGAGAGAACGTGTAAGCGTTTGCTGGCTTGATTGATAATCCAACTATGCAAACACCTGAGGCATCTTTTTTTTTCTTTTGCTTTTTTTGGGTCACACCCAGCGATGCTCAGGAATTACTCCTGGCGGTGCTGGGGACCATATAGGATGCCCGGACTTGCAGGGGTTACTCCTGGCTTTTCACTCAGGAATTACTCCTGGCAGTGCTCTAGAGACCATATGGTATGCCGCTGGGGATCGAACCTGGGGTCAGCAGCATACAAGGCAAACGCCCTACCCGCTGTGCTATCGCTCATGCCCTCACCTGAGGCATCTTAACTTGTACTTTTGTCCCAAGTCTGCCAGTGTTAGGGTCTGGCCTGGCAGTGTGGGCCAACTCTGTGCTGGGAATCCTGCTGAACAAAAAAGAAACAAAAAAAGAAAAACCTGTTGAAAAGCAACAAAACCAAACTCCCAAACAAGTCAATGCAAATGTTTCCCTCAGGGGTTCCTGCTGTGTCCCTTCCTTAGAGGGAAGTCTGGTCTATTCTTTCCCAATAAAGGGCCTCCCCCTTAGGCTCAAGGTCACTTTTCTTAGTCTGTATAAGATGAGCTAATGGAGAGTAGTTGCCTAAGCTGTGAGGGAAGGAGTTGTTGACCCTAACCCCAGCACTGTTTAAAATGTGAAATGTCAGCTGAAAAGGGTCAAGTCAGTTTAATATTGTAATGGTTAGAGAATAGAATAGAATTCAGTCACCATCCGACTAAACATTTTGGGGCAGTGCGAGTGGACTTTGGTGGACCCCGCAGTGGTCAGGGCCTTCTCCTGGCTCTGTACTCAGGAATCACTCCCTAGAGCGGCGCCTGTGGTGCCAGGGATCTAACCAAGGTCTGCAGCGACGCACCTTAACCCCCGATACTGCATCTCAAGTCCACTGTACTAAGCATTAAATACAGAGAAATGTACAGGCTATTTTAGGCCATCAGGATAGCAGCGGCAACTAGAGTCCCCAGGCAGGGCCTTCTCTCCACAGAGCCAGGCCGCAAGGCAGCACCCATTTCCCACTAGCTTCTTCCAGGTTTGCTTGCCCCTGGGTGCTCTGACTCTAAGGCGGTTACACACTTTGCCCCATAAAGTTTCCAGGAAAATGAAGCTCCAATGCCCCACAAAGAGGAACTTACTCCATGGTTTTGTTTCTGTTTTGTTTCTGGGTCACCTCAGTTGTAGTCACTCCTTTTGTGCTTACTCCTAGCTCTGTGCTCGAGGGTCACTTGGGGAGGCTCAGGACCACATGGTGTGGGGAACTGGGGACAGAACCTGGGTTACGAGGGTGTGACCATATGGTATGTGGGGACTGGGGATAGAACCTGGGTTATGAAGTTGTGACCATATGGTATGTGCAGAGCTGGGGATAGAACCCGAGTTACAAGGGTGTGACCATATGGTTAGTTCTAACATATGGAACTAACATATGGTTAGTTCCAGAGGCCCCATTCACTCTCAATGGAACAAACATCTCTGAATGCAGCAGTTATGTGTCCCTAGGTCGAGAAGTCAACATGATGAATGACCTAAAACCTGAGCTGCGCAGGAGGAAGAGAGCAGCATGGAATGCCTTCAAAGGCATCAAAGAAATAGCTAAAAGGACAAAGAACCTCCGGCTCCGGGCACATCTCTTTGACTCCACCATTCTCCCTGCATTAACATACGCCTCAGAGACCTGGGCCCTACAAAAGCAGGATGAGAATGCTATTCAGGTCTCCCAGAGAGGAATCGAAAGAGCTATGCTTGGAATATCACGCCTCACTCAAGTGAGAGAAGGAATCCGGAGTTCTGACCTCTCGGTCCCTGATTCCAGAATCAGGGATGCTGTCTCGTTTGTCAAGGCATCAAAAATCAGATGGGCTGGACATGTAATGCGATTTGGAGACAACCGCTGGACTAGAGCTGTTACCGACTGGATCCCATGGGATGTCAAAAGATCACGTGGTCGCCCACCTACAAGATGGTCAGACTTCCTTGTCAAGACCCTGAAGGAATGGTTTGAGGCTCTTCATATTCCTGAATCAACCAGATGCCATTGGGCTACATTGGCACGTGATAGGGTCCAATGGAAATGTTACTGGCGCCCGCTCGAGCAAATTGATGAATAACGGGATTCAAGTGATCAAGTGACCATATGGTGTGTGGGGGACTGTGGATAGAACCCGAAGTTACGAGGTGTGACCATATGGTGTGGGAAACTAGGAATAGAACCTGGATTATGAGGTTGTGCAAAGCAAGGGCCCTAGCTTTTGTACTCTCTTTGGTCCTGCTTGTTTCTTTACTACTCATATTTCTTCCTGAGCATTCCTATTCAGAAAAAAAAACAGCTATGTACTGGTGTGCTTCTGGGAAGCCTTGCCTAAGTTATCCCTTCAGCACTATGCAGTGCTCAGCAGGTAGTGAAGCCATACTAGACATTTGCTAAAGAAATGTACATAATTGCAAATGAAACCCTACCCTTAGGGATAGGAGTACGCCCTGGGCACCACCAGGTCTGGCCCTGTTGGGCACTAAGCAGCCAGTCTTAGGGCCTGGCTCTTTTCCCTCCATGGGGTCCTGAAAGTGGGACCCAAAAGTATTCTTAGGGCAATAAAGCCCAAATACATCCAGGTGAAAAACACCAGTACAGAATGTGCCTAATCTTCTGACCACAGGGATATATTGCTTTTCTATTGCAGGGCCCAGGAGCTTGCAGGTGCTGCATGACTTGCGCTTGTAGCCCCCTCTACCCAGGAGCTGTATAAAAGGCTTGGGCTGTGCTCAATAAAACGGGAACTGCTCTCCAGAAACCCAGCTGCGTTGGTGTCTTCCTTTTCATTTCCTGCAGCAGCGGCAAGGCAGAGTTTCTCCCAAGTCCTTCCCTCTCCTCTTGCAGGGATGAAGTCCGGTAAGATGCAGGTCTCCCTCCCTTTGTACTGGGGGCTGCTGCCCAGGGCCCCGACATGGCCCATCCCCACCACTGCCCAAAATATAGTTAAAATTCCTTTCCTTTAGTTGAGTTGTTTTCTTCCAAATGACTCAATGTTATTAGAATTATGAATACCAATATTTAAATAAAATTATGAATAATAAACTTTTATTCACTATTTTTAAATCCAACTTACCTTATTAATTTTAATGAAACAAGCCTATTCACAATTACAGCAGTCAATGTCTATCCAGTTTTTGATATGAAGCATTAGCACCAGGTTTCCCAAAGATTATAACTACATATATTTTCTTAGCCTAATATTAATGGTTGAACTTTACAAATCATTCCTCAGTTACTCTGTTTAACTGTTTGCCAATAGTCAAATGTGTACTTCCAAAAAAATCAAGGATTGGACAACAAAGAGTAGGAAATTAATGTCTGGCACTAAACACTGCTCATTATTTGAGATTACATGATATTTTTCATATCTAAAAAGGAAGAATTAGAGCTTTCATTAATTTTTCCTTTTTACATATTATTATTATTGGGTTTTAAGCACACCCAACAGTGTTCAGGGCTTCCTTATTCTAGCTCTGTGCTAAGTGATCCTCCCTGGGGGTGTATGGAAGACCCTATGTGGTGTCAGGATCAAATTTAGGTCAGCTGCACATAAGGGAAGCATTTTACCTTCTATGTTCTCTCTCTCCAACCCAGTTTGCCTTAAACAACTGAAAGTGAACCAGAGAGGCAGTCCAGCAGGGAGGGAGGGCATTGGCCTTGCATGCAGCTGCCCAGGTCTCATCCTGCATCTCTTTTGATCTTCAAGCACGACCAGCAGTGATTCCTAAGTGCAGAGCCAGGGAGGAGCCCCGAGCACTTCCAGGAATGTCCCAAACACAAAAACCCTAAATGTTTTTACTATTATATCATTTACATATGCAAGAGTGACTTATGTCATGTCAGCAGTAGTACACCCTAATAATATCCGGAGTATTATTTCAAAGAGACTGGTCAAACATGAAGGGCTTTTATGGGTCTGATTTTGAGCGAGGTGTTTAGTTTAAGTATCATTCTCCCACTGTGTTGAGCAGTAGACCCACTTCCTAGTAACATTGATGTATACCTAAATTTGTGTGTCCCTAAATAAACTTATACTTTGTGATTCCTGTGCCTATAAAGCTGGGAGACACAGCTTGCCCTGTGAGTAGAACTTTTCCTGTCATGAATAATGTGTCTTGGAAACAGTGACTTTGCAAAGCTTATCCAAACGAAATTGAAGTCAAATGGAAATTTTAAAAAATAAAGACCCCATGCACACAGAACTGATTCCTATCTAAAATATAATGTTAAATATGGAGATGAATCACATGCAGAAAGGTACTGATAATTTGGAGCATCATCATGCCTATCAAAAAGCTTAGACATAAATGATTTAAATATCCTCTGACATTTAATTGGGGTTGTGACCCAGAGGAAAAGAAGAACATCATCACTGTTTTCCTTACATTTTCTTTTCTAAGCCTTGTTCCAATAATTATTACCCATTTCTATAGGTGCTTGAGAGCCAGAGAGATCCAGATAATGGATCTGTCCAGTAATGTTTCCATTTGACCCTATCACATGCCAGTGTAGCCCAATGGCATCTGCTTGCTCCAGAAATACGAAGAGCCTCAAACTGTTCATTCAGGGTCTTGACAAAGAAGTCTGACCATCTTGTAGGTGGGTGGCTATGTGATCTTTTGACGTCCCATAGGATCCAGATAGTATACCTTGAGATAATGTAAATAGGCATCCTTGTGTAGTTTTCCTCAGTGATATGTTCTTTTCTATCAATCAAAGATAATGTGTCCATGGAATGTCACAGAAAGAATAAAAGGAAAGAGGGAGGAAGGAAGGAAGGAAGGAAGGAAGGAAGGAAGGAAGGAAGGAAGGAAGGAAGGAAGGAAGGAAGGAAGGAAGGAAGGAAGGAAGGAAGGAAGGAAGGAAGGAAGGAAGGAAGGAAGGAAGGAAGGAAGGAAGGAAGGAAGGAAGGAAGGAAGGAAGGAAGGAAGGAAGGAAGGTCACTGGAGAAAGAAAAGAGGGAGGGAGATGGTAGAAGAAGGGAGTGAGGGAGAAAGAGAGGAAGTTAGAACCAAGAGACCTAGCTAGAAATTTGGAGTCTCGTTTTATTAAGTCCTAACTGTGTGAGTTTCATCTCTTAATTTCCATTGCCCCAGCTTATAGAAACAGTATTTCACACTAGAATACCCTGTGAACTCAGAGGTACTAAACTGACCAGAATAAGCATGTATTGTGTTTATCTGTGTCTAAAGCTTTGAGTACACAGTATTAGGAACACCGGCCACCTTTTCCCTGTCCCTCAGGTCTGGTCATCAGTGGGAATGTGGACACATTCATGGGGAATGTGACCCGCAAGCCAGTGCACAAACAAATAAACACTCTCAGCTTTGCAAGGAGGTCAGAGGAAACCAGATCATTTCAACGCTCCCTAGTGAAGTCCTGAGTCACCTGAGCAGGAAAGCAGGAACAGCGGCTGTGTTGGTGGCAGATTCTACCCTCCCTAAGGTCAAACCAGTCGCTACCCCTGGGTAAAGCTCATCTAAGCAGAACTCAAAGCCGCTTTTGCATAAAGGCTTAAATCACTAGGATGAATTTTTGAGTGCCCCAGGAATTCCTTCCCATGGCCTAATTAAAAGGAGGGAGGTAATCGCTTTTAGGTTCTTTTCTTTGCCCATATTACCCTCAGAATAGAAATTAATCTTCTGAAATGTTGATACTAGGACAATACATTAACATATTCTTTTAAAAACTGTTAACCGGGCCTGAGCGATAGCCCAGCGGTAGGGCATTTGCCTTGCTCCCGGCCGGCCCATGCCAGCCCGGGTTCTATCCCCGGCATCCCACATGGTCCCCTGAGCACCGCCAGGAGTAATTCCTGAGTGCAGAACAAGGAGGAACCCCTGAGCATTGCCGGGATGACCCAAAAAGCAAAAAAAAAAAAAAAAACTGTTGACCCTCACACGGCCAGTCTGTGTGTATGCTGTGCTATTAGACAAGTTGCTTAACCTCTCTGTTTCCTTATCCGTAAAATGAAAGTGGTCATTTTAATTACTTTAATAGAGTTATTATAAGGATTGAATGAGATAGTGTGAAGGGCTTAGCATTGTTGGCACATCATTACTGGAGACGGTTCTGGTGCCCGCCGAGCAAATCGATGAACAACAGGAAGACAAGTGACAAGTGACAAGTTGTGATGAAATGTCCTTGTTTGGGACCACTGAGTTTTCATTCCGATACTAGAGAGTGCCTATCTTGCACAAAGTTCTGTCTAGAGTTGTCTGTGGAAGAGATGGATACTTGAACAATAGCTATCCCTACATGTAACTAGGCCCAGTCGTCATTTAGAAGGGAACACCTTTAACAGCTGTTCCTGTCCTTTCTCATCAGACTCTTCTTTCTGGACATATTGGACTTGCAGCCGTTGTCAGATCCAATACAACATATAGCCAGTAAAATTGCAGAGCTCATCAATTCAGACCTTTCCTGTTTACTCATTCAAACATGAGAACAATAGCTTCTGTTCTGTCCATTCCATTGTGTGGTAAGCAAGTCAATCACTGTGTGTACGGCAGCCCTGTATAAACAGACCTTGACTTCCTAGCTTTATAGCTTGTTACTCTTCTGTCTAGTTGTCCAGATGGCATGAAAAATTCACAGTTTGCAAATAGGTCACATTTTAATAAAAATCTGCCTCTGATGGAATGATTTCCTTTCTGTTATTTTTGGGTAAATGCTTTAGTAGATTGATATCTTAACAAATTTCCTTTGTCTTAGGATCAGTAATATGCCGATGCTTGCATGGCCGTCTCAGTACACTAAAAAATAGAATTATTTGTGCTACGTAGACACCTGTGCAGATAGACCAGGTGACCTAATAGAGCGTCCCTGGCAACAATCTGATCTCCAGATTGTGGCCCCTACTCAGGTGTTTTTGTGTATTCATCGGGGAAGGACACATCCCCAGGAGACTTCCCCTGCACTGTGTGGGTTGCTTTGCACTAAGGGCCATCTGGGGAAAGGGTGACCCTTTCCTTCCGCTTCTGCATCCTGGACTAGGGGAAATGACTGCCTGCTCAAAGCACTCTGACCAGAATAGCCAGTCTGCCCTTCCCTGGCCAGACAGGAGCTACCTAGAGAAGTTTTCCTGTCCGGAGGCTGAACTTCATCTGCATGCCAGTTGCAATCACAAAGAAAGACAAGAGCTGCCTGGCCCCTCCACAGTCTTCTTCAGGCTGCTTCTCAGAACAGAGGAAAAGAAAAAAGCTGGGCAGGAGGACGGGAGCCAATAAGTGCGTGATGGTTTTATCAGAGCCCTCTGGTGGTCGCTGTACGTGCCCTCCACTTCTGAGTAAGGCACCAAGAAGTCCTAGAAGAAAATGCTCTCTGCAGTTTCTCTATTTTGGGGGGTCTGGGAAGTGATTGGAACTGCTCTGTCTGAATCACAGGCAGTTCAAAGGCACAGCGCCAGCTCAGTGAGCTGCAGCTACATTACCTTGTGGGGTTTCATTAAAGGAAAGAGAGACTTTCTTTGTGTCCCTCTTTTCTTCCCCAGAGGCTTTGACTAAAGCTCTACATTAGTTTATGTGCCTTTGTATCAGACAACTGTATTTTTTCTAGTTCACAGTTTGGAGGTTAGTCAGATTTTCTGAAACTTGGGGTAGAAATCAGGGTACTTTAAATGTTCCATGGATTCTCATTTTCTTTTTTATTTAACTTTCTTTTTAAAAAAAAGTAAGAGAGAAAGAAGAAAGAAACCTTTGAAGTCAATAGATACGTTCCTTAAAACTCTGCTTGACTATTACTATTAAGAACCCAAATGCTAACAATGTCAACCCTACCTTGGTGTAAGTTATTGCAATAATGATATCCTAGATCCTGTCACCTGTAATAAAGCTGTGTCCCCACTAGATTCTGAAAGAACCCATCGCAGTGCTAACATCAAAGCAAAGTGATCTTTATTTTCTCATCATCTTTGTTATCAAAATGTTTTAATGTTTCTGTTTGAATGGAAGATTTCTAGCCACCACTGTGAAGATAAGACAAAGCACAGAGGTAAACACTGCATCTTATCTGAGAACAGGCTTTCCATCTTATTTCAGGACAGAAGACATGTTCTTTCTCTGCACTTGCCTTTTGCACTTTGCAGACATCTTTCCACATGGAAGATCTGTGGCCGCCTAGCATAAAACAGGTATCCAGTGTTCCAACACCATGTACTGATTTTGTATGAGTCATATCTTGATAATCGTGTCCTGCATCAAAACTTTCTCTTATGGTCATCTGTGAGTAGTTCTGTATATTGTTACTGTTATGATTGCTTTGAGTGCCAAGAACTGCACCAAAATTAAGATGTGAACTTAATGAGTAAATATTATACGTGTCCTGAGTGTTCCTCTAACTGCTAATTTTCCAGTCTTTCACCCTCTCATTCTGTATCACTGTTCTCTGAGACACTGCTTTGTTGAAAGGGGGCCAATGACAAAACCTAACTATGGCCCCTAAGTGTTAAAGGGAGGTGGTACATGTTTCTGAATATATAAACTTCACTGATAATACCTGATGCTTGTATCACTTGTCTCACTTGTCTTCCCGTTCATCATCGATTGGCCTCGATCGGGCCCCAGTAACATCTCCATATGCCCTGTCTCATGCTAGTAGAGCCCAAGGGCATCTGCTTGCTCCAGAAACATAAAGAGTCTCAAACCATTCCATCAGGTCATGGGAATGAGGTCTATAATTGTTACTGGTTTTGGCATATTAAATACAACACAGGTAGCTTGCCAGACTCTGCTGTGAGGTGGCATATTCTTGTAGTCACCTCTGATCTCGAGCGTTTTTGATGAAATACGTGGCTGCTTGCCATGCCGGCCCAGCTGTGATCACCTCTTCTGCTAGGTGGAGTTCTGACAAGAGGGGAGTCCGGATGTGGAAAATGGTGTCCCTCATGGAGCGGGGTTGGGTCGTCTGTCTTCTTGAGAGGCTCTGCTGGGGTGGCAGGCCAGGGCTAGAACCCGCCATCCCTCCCGGGCACCTCTTGATTGGTTGGGTACAGGAAGAGGCTATGTCCAGCTTTTTTTTTTAAACTTTATTTTAAAAAGTTAAGTTTTTTTTAAATAAAGCTTAACTTTATTTTAAAAAAGAAACAAGTTTTTTACTATTCAGCCACAAAAACAAAGGGAGCATTGAATATGCACTAAAATATGGATGAATCTTAGAAACAAGGTAAGTGGAGAAGTCAGACACAAAAGGCCCACATACCTATTTCTATGAAATTATCACAGGCAAATCCAAGGTGCAAGGGATCAGCAGCTGACAGGGACTATAAGGAAGGACATCATGAAGACGAACTGCTAGTTTTCTTTTGTAGTGATGACTGCTTTGGAACTATATACTGTGGTCATTATACAACAACACAATTATTCAGCAAATATCACTCATGATGAGATCATGTGATATCTGTTCTTCACCTGCTTAATTACTTGGAGTAACATGATTCCCTCTGGTTCCATCCACTTGGAACTGACCTGCACAATTCACCTTTTCTTACTGCTGCATATTATTCCATTGTGTGTACAGGCCACAATTTCTTTATCTCGCCTGTCCTTAGAAATTCTGTTGCTTCTAAATTGGCTATTTTCCTGAGCATTGCAATGGACACAGGAATCACTTGATCACTTGACTTCCCGTATATTACTCAAGCAGGCACCAGTACCATCTCAATACTCGAGCGGGCACCAGTACCATCTCAATATGTCCTGTCACGTGCGAGATAGCCCAGGGGCATCTGCCCACTCCAGGAACATAAAGAGCCTTAAACCATTCCATCAAGTCATGGGAATGAAGTCTATAATTGTTACTGGTATTTGGCATGTCAAATACGACACAGGTAGCTTGCCAGGCTTTGCCGTGCGGGTGGTATAATCTATTCACCTCAATACTCGAGCATTTATCGATGAACTGCGCTGCTGAGCTGGGTTGCAATCAGTTCTTCTGCTGGGTCACCTTTTAAATAATGCTGTGTTTGGAGTATAGGTGAAGCTGGGTCATATGGGAATCCTGGTTTCACTTTTCTAAGGAATTTCCATACTGATTTCCAGATGGTGTGAACCTGACTGGTCTAATATCGCCTGGGCCTTGTGCTGTTCCTTTCTTTGCCGACGGAATGGCATTCAGATTTCAGAAGGGAGAAGTTGGGAATGACATATCCATCCTGCGGAATTTGGTATGTGGGCAGGTGGACATGGGTATCAAAGAGATCTGAGTAGAAGTCATGGATAATCTTCTCCATTGCCTTTCTGGAAGATGTGATAGATCCATCAGGACGTTGGAGGGCAGTCATTTTTTTTTCTTATAGTTGGTGAAGGACAGGCAGGCATTGTGAATGCTTTTCCCGGCTTCCACTGCATGCCTCAAGCACTTCTGCTCTTCTCTCTTTGAGGTCTCCTTTATCGCTTCTCTGCACTGCTTTGCAAGCCTGGACATTAGCATTTGGTCACCTGAGGCTCATGCCTTGCCACGTTGGCGAATGAGATCGAGAGTTTTTGAAGATAGGCATCCTTTTGTGCCCTTCTCTCTCTCGGCATTCTTTGCAATCATGGAGGTGCTGAACCAGCCGGTTGTATTTTTCATTGATGTTGTCAGTGATAGCATCTTCCCATGTTGCCACAATGGTGCCAAAGAGTTCCCAGTTGATGGTTGTTCTAGTAGTTCTCTTCTTAAACTTTGCAGTTGGTCCGATCCTGTTTGGAATTTTGAGATGACAGCGACATCGGTCAGGCAAAACCTTTGATTGAAGATTATGTGGTCAATTTCATTGTGGAACTGTCCACCAGGAGATTCCCATGTTCAATGTTTCGCTTCAGCCTTCTGGAACTGTGAGTTCCCATGAATGGTCTTGGTGGACATGATAAACTCAGTCTCTCATCCTGTTCGTTTCACTCTAGGCCATGGGTCCTGATGTGGAGTTCTTTGGCCGATCTTCTTGGTCCTATCTTGGCATTGAAATCACCGACTATGATTTTGTAGAAGGTGTGATTTTTTTAATAGAACTTCTCCAGTTCTATATAGGATTTTCACAATTTCTTCTTCCTTGTATGTGGATGTTGGTGTGTAGACAATCGAAGATAGAAATTGCTGGCCACACCCGATGCTTAGGAAAAAATAATGCTTATTGATATCAGAATTAATGATCCAAGAATTCCGATAGAGCTGTGCAAACGCAGTGCCACTCTCATGCCAACTAACACATAACCGATCTGCAGGCAAAGGATCAGAGTAATTTTTTGACCTGCAAGTCTTCTAAGAAACACATTTCATCAGCATAGCTCCCACAGAGAGAGATTCCTTGGCTAAGGTTGGGCAAAGTAAATGGCCCACCCACTAGAAAGGATTCAGTAGCCTGGATACCATTAACGACACTAGGATTCTTGGGTAGAAGACAAATTTCTAACATTAAGAAGAGTTTGAAAGAAATTCCTTCCTTTGTTACTTTGAAGGGTTCAAGACTTCAGTAAAAGAAATTAAGGAACAGACACCCTGAAGAATTGGTGGGAAAAAGCAAGTGTTGGAAATAGAAGTGAAAGCCTAAGATGTGGCTGAATTGCTGCAGTCACATGATCTAACTTGAACAGATAAGAAATTATTTCTCACAAATGAGCAAAGAGACTATTTTCTTAGACAGAACTTTCTTCTAGAGAAATTATTATGGTCGAATGACACAAAGGATTTAGAATATTTCATAAATTCAGTTGGTAAAGCCAGAAAAGGTTTTGAGAGGAATTGACACTAATTTTGAAAGAAGTTGTACTGTGAGTAGAACGTTATAAAATAGTTGCTACAGAGAATAGTTGGTGAATATAAAATGCTACAGAGAATAGTTGATGAAAGAGTCAAATTATGCAACAAAAATTCATTATTGTCTTTTTTCAAAATTGTTTTCACAGTCACTCCAACCTTCACTATCTGCTCATAACCATCAACATTAAGGCAAGATAACCCACTAGTAAAGATTATGGCTCATTGATGATTCAGATGATAGTAACATTTCTTAGCAATAAAGTATTTTAATGAATATATTATTATATAATTCATATTTAATGTAAGTAGATAAATTATTTTGAATAATTATTAACTGGTGTGAGGGAGGGAAGGTGAGTTTTAACTCTGCCCGCAATCCCAATAGAGCCTCACAAGAAACCAGAGGAACCCCCACACCATGAGGGCTGCCATCTTCAACATTAGGACTCCACAGCTTGTCAGAGCTCCACCCAAGAGAAAAACCAATATCAAGCCCCTGCTCCTCAGAGTCCCACCCTACAGGGAAGCCTATTTCAGGCCCAGGTATTCTTGAACCAGAGACACAGATACACGGGCAGAGCTGCTACCAGCTCTCCCTGTGCTCAGCTGATCATGAGGCATCCGGGCGGGAAGGCGGATTCTAGCCCTGCCTGCCATCCTAATAGATCTTCACAAGAAGCCAGAGGAACCCCCACACCATGAGGGCCTCCATCTTCAACGTCGAGACTCCACAGCTCGTCAGAGCTCCACCCAAGAAAAGCTGATTTCTCCCTGTTGCGGTTCATCAGCAAACACTTGAACTGAGAGTCTACTACTGAGAGTATCCCACCTGCATGGCAGAACCTAGCAAGCTACCCGTGTCATATTTGATATGCCAAATACCAGTAAAATTTATAGACTTCATTCCCATGACCTGAAGGAATGGTTTGAGGCTCTTCATGTTCCTGGAGAGAGCAGATGCCCTTGAACTACACTAGCACGCAACAGAAAGTATGGAGATGTTACTGGTGTCCACTCAAGCAAATTGATGAACAATGGGAATAAAATGATACAAGTGAATTATTAACTAACTGTGAGTATTCTATATTTTGGTAGGAGATGAGATTTGAGCTTCATTCTAACACAGACATAATATTGTGTTTTTCTCTTCAAAATATGACAACTTATTCAGAGCAGAGTTTCTTTTGCTTTCTTGAATCTGTACCTCCTAGAGAGGTACTTTCTGAGTATTTGGTAGTTGATTAAATCAAGGGCCTAAACAACAATTTTATGAATTAGGAGAAACCAAGGATTATAAATTTTAAAGTTGCCTTAATTTTACCCCCCAGAATGGACCTCATAGTTCAGCAGAAAAGAAAGACAGTAAAAATGGTAATGTCAGATACTGCCTGCTCACTTCTGTTTTTCAGTGCTCATTTAATATAGAAGAATAGCCTTGGAGGTAATAAGATTCCCTGAGGACATCTAAGATAAGAAAATCAGTATTTAACCTTTAGAAATAAGGCTTTGTGCTTAGATAATAACTTGTGTCATATGCATTCTGACCAGAAAATCTAATTTAATGTCTTGAAATCTTGATTAAATTTCTAGGTTTTATTCTTTTATCCTAATAATAGATTTACATAGGTCCCCTCAGGCCCCCAAAAAAGCAACTGAGTTTGCTTGGTAGAAATTTGGATCTTTTATTCATCCATGACTTTCATTTTTGTCTGGTTGGTAGATTTTTTATAATGATTTTGATTCCTAAAATCATCTGTTGTATATGCGCTCTCATTCTTTATGTTGTCTGTTCTTTCATACAGCTTCATTGACCACATTGCACTCAGAGGTGATTTACTTCCTCCCCTTGTTCCCAGAGTGGCCTCCAGTTACATGAACTTTTATGATTCTGAGTGTCCACTCAAAGAAAGGACTAACAATCCTTGTCTTATCTGATTTGTAGAGATATGAAAAGGCTGTAATGAGACCAATGTGAATTAGTTTATGAAGTCCAAAGTGATAACCAGATGAAAGCTTTCATATCATACAAGCAGTAGCATAAGTCTATACTTAACTCCTTGGGGAGAGTAGACCTTCTAAGCTTTGCATAGGGAGCCCAGGATCAATAGTCAGTCAATAAGATTAGGTGATTCAATGTAGCATGGGGAGCTCCAGCCTTTTGAAAACAGAGACTACCCTGCCACACTCTGGTAGTGCTCGGGAACCCCAGCCCCACACTCAGCAAAATTAGGGATCAAAGGTTGTACCAGAGTTCAATTGGGTTTAATTTCTGAGCTATTACCCCTGTCTTTAACTCCCTTTTAATAGAAACATACTCTGGGGGCTCCAGAGCTACAGTGGAGTAGGGTATTTACTCCACAGTAAGGTGGGTTGGGTGCCTGCATGGCACATAGGCATCAGTGTTCAGTCCCTGTCACTCTGTACTACCCTGAGCCTCACCAGGAGTGATTCCTGAATGCAAAGCTAGGAGTTAGTCCTGAGTGCATGGTATGGCCACAAAACAAGCCAACAAATAAATAATATTAATAGCAGAAAGGCCAAATTTATTAGGACTTTAAGTTAAATATGTTACATTAATTCCATATATTTAACTTTGCCTACTCATTAAAGTACAAAGTAATGATAATAAAAAAGTAAGCTTCAAAATAATGAAATAAATCCACAATGTAGAAATAATGGAAGAGAAAACCAGAACAACAGTTTCAAAGAGGAGCTGGGGAAGAGAGACAATAGGATGGTAGTAGGACAGTTGCCTTGCAAATGGTCAACCATTTGGGATGGTTCAGTCCCAGTCACCTTGTCACTCATACAGTTCCCCTGGCACCTTGGCAGGAGTGACTGAATGCAGAGCCAGGAGTTAGCCCCAAGCACAGCTGCATATGACCCTTCTCCTCACTCCCGAAAGAGTAATATTTGACACAATGAACAAGCAAAGTGAACCCCTAGCTGCCACTAGAGAAACCTACAAATCACTTAACCATTTTGCCAAACCCCATTTTGCCAAAGCAATTTTCTCTTATCTTCTCTGGATGAAGGGAAAGGTACTACTCAAGCAAGGCAATGGCAGGAGGTGGAGAAGTCTTTATGGTTAAGCTTGGGGGACACCACGTAAGATGGAGCTTTATGAAAGTGTCAGTTAAGAAATTCTGAAATAGATGGCAGCAGGTGTGCACAATAGAAAAGGAGCTGCACATGCAGCTTTTTAGGATTCAGGGACAGAGACCAGAACTACAATAACCAGCATCCTAAGTGAATGCCCAGAGACTGCACTGGAGACCTTTGCCCCTCCCATGGTGAACTGCCTGTTCTGGTAGGACCCATGGGAGCGGTGCAAGTTATTCCTCCTTTCCACATTGCATTGACCCAACACTTTGTACTCTGTTACTGGATCTCAAAATAGAAGACATTGTAATTGTGGTTCCCTACTGGAACCACAGTTTCAATACAAGATTGTGGTTGTGTACCCCAAAAGCACAGAAAAACTGACATTTACAGAGACCTGTCTGGCAGTGAGAGAGGAACAGTGCTCCAGAAGATTCTCATCAGAGATTACTTTGATTGTTATCAGAGATTACTTTGAGAGTCCATATGTCACAAAACAAGAGAACCTAGAAGAAATGGACAAATTCCTGAAGTCCTATAGATCCCAAGCTACAAGAAGATTTGGAATACCTGAACAAACCTATCATCATCAAAGAGGTTGAATCAGTAATCAACAGTCTGCCAAAATACAAAAGCCCAGGTCCAGAGGGATTCACCAGTGAATTCTACCAAACCTTTAAAGACCTACTCCCAGTCATTTTCAAGCTCTTCCAGGAAATTG
Organism: Cryptotis parvus; assembly: GCA_021461705.1. Lineage (NCBI taxonomy): Eukaryota > Metazoa > Chordata > Mammalia > Eulipotyphla > Soricidae > Cryptotis > Cryptotis parvus. The sequence goes on from JAJIBD010038906.1 coordinate 52,671, forward strand.
AAGAAAAAGAAACACTTCCAAATAGCTTCAACCAGGCACATATCACCCTGATACCTAAATCAGGCAGAGATGTCATAAAAAAGGAAAACTTAAGACCAATCTCCGTGATGAACAAAAATGCTAAGACTTCAATAATATACTGTATCACTGTCTTCCGGTTGTTCATCGATTTGCTCGATGGGGCACCAGTAATATCTCCATATGTCCTGTAGCAAACAAGTGTAGCCCAAGGGCATCTGCTTGCTCCAGGGAATAGGAAGAGCCTCAAACCATCCTCAGGTCATGGAATTGAGGTCCATAATTGTTACTAGTTTTTGGCATATCTAGCAAATTGAATCCAAAGAGTCATCAAAAAGATTATACACCATGACCAAGTAGAATTCAGCCTGGAGAATGCAAGGATGGCTAAATATCTGCAAGTCAATCAAAATAACATCATATCAATAAGAGAAAAATAAAAATCGTATGATCACATCAATAGAAGCAGAGACAGCATTTAAGATCCACACAAGGCAAGCATTTTACCTGCCCTCTAATTCCTAAAAATAAAGTTTTCAAAGACATATAGCCACACTAAAATAAGAACAGGATACACGAGAAAAGAAAAATGCAGAGAAAACAAAACTGAAATCTCTGAATCTAAAGTTCTATGACCAGAAATTAGACCTATATTAGAACCATGGGGTAAACTGGATGGAATTCTTCAAAGCAGAATGAAAATACAAGAAAATTAAATGAAGAAAAGAAAGGAGAAAGGAGAAAATTAGACAAGATCAACAGCATTTATAATCCACAAAATGATATTCCAATGAGGGTAAACGGGGGAGGTGGAGACTGTAGAAAAGTAATAATCAGGAAATAAACATAGGTTTTTCCCTGTTAGATCTACACCAAAGGCGTAGATCTCCAGATTGAGAGAATGCTTTGAGTACCTGGTTAAATAGACAAACCAGACCAAGACCGCTGCATATTTTTGTGAAGTTTCAGAATTGTGGGGCCAACAAGCCCTAAGCTTCTGTGGATGAAAATTGCATTCAAAAGATTCTTGTTTTTAAAAAAGAAACCAGGTAGAATTTTAATGAACTGTTTTAGATATTTAAATAACTGTTGTTTTTTTTCTGTTTGAGGCATCATGATTTGCAACACAATTACTGATAAGGTTTTAAGCATATGAAGCCACACCCTCTGCCAGAGCATCTGCCTTCCTTCACCATTGTCTCAGTGGACACTTCTCAACCCTGTCCTCCCACTTGAGAAGCTCAGTTCTCTAGACCATTTCTCATCTTTGCCTTTTGTGAACAAATTTTTTGACTTCAATTTCTCTATGATGCTCACAAAGTGACATAACAATGAAAAAATCTGCAAAAATCTGAAAGAAAATTAATTTCTATGTTGAACAGAAGTCTCATCACTACTTTAATACAGGGTGAGGATGAATATAAATATGCTCAAATATACAAATTTCAGAAAAAAATGAGAAAATACTGACAGTGTATTCCTCCTAAAAGAGAGCACAAATCAAGGATCCGCAGGGCGTAAAGTTGGGAAACAAGGAGGTAAACACAAGAAGGACAGTAACAATACACAAATTTATAGTTTAGATCCCTGCCCCTTGTGGTGTTGTAGGTGCGGCTGTGGTGCCTGGCTGCATCGGCAGGTAACAGATAAGAGACAGGCTTGTCTACATCCAGGGCTCTGCCCCATGGGCCCTGGATGGTTGATGGTCTGACATAGAAAAATACTGGCCCACTATCCCCTGGGATGAACCCAGAGCCACGGCAGAGCCTAGCAAGCTACCCGTGGTGTATTCAATATGCCTATAACGGTAACAATAATGGACCTCATTCCCAACGAATGGAGATGTTATTGAGCAAATTGATGATCAATGGGATGACAAGTGATACAAGTGATATTTTACATTATAGTTCAGGAAGAAATGAGGAAGGCAGCTACCCAAAGACCCACTAGAGAATACAGTGTTAAGTCAAGAGGTCCATGAGAGAAGACTAAGTTAATAAAATATTTCTTGTATATTCTAGAAATATCTTCTAGAAGACTAAGTTAATAGAATTTACATGAACATTTACAAAGTTCATGTAAGTCCAAACATACATGGAAGAGATTTAATCCAATAAGTGGTGATCATAAAGTCCAACATGTCTTTTTTTTAAATGTTTTATTATATCACAGTGTTTAATATAGGTATTACTAAGATTATTTATCAGGTGAAGAAATTGAGGCTACTTAAATTCTCTTCATCTTTGGAGAAATTATTTATTAATATTTTTTTTAAATGTTGCTTTTTGGGCCACATTCAGCAGTGCTCAGGGATTATTCCTGGCTGTGTTCTCAAGGATCACTTCTGACCATGCTGGGGGCCACATGCAGTGTTGGGGATCCAACTAGGGTCAGCCACCTGTAAGGCAAGCTCCTGACTTCCTGTATTTTCTGTGACCCATTTCTGTTGGCTTTATTATTATTATTATTATTAATTTTTCTTTTTGGGTCCACCCAGCGATGCTCAGAGATAACTCCTGGCTCTGCACTCAGGAACTACTCCTGGTGGTGCTCAGGGACCATATGGGATGCCGGGATTGGAACCCTGGTGGACCGCATCAAGGCAAACGACCTAGCTGCTGGATTATCACTCCAGCCCTCTGTTGGCTTTTTTTTTTTTTGCTTTTTGGGTCACACCCGGCGATGCTCAGGGGTTACTCCTGGCTCTGTGCTCAGTAATTACTCCTGGCAGTGCTCGGAGGACCATATGGGATGCCGGGGATTGAACCCGGGCCGGCATAGGCCGGCCACGTGCAAGGCAAACGCCCCTACCCGCTGGGCTACCACTCCGCCCCGATACAGAGCCCTCTCCTGACTTGGCTTTTAAAGAGAAAAGAGAGAAGTGTTGGGAGTGGCACCAGCTTGAAGAATCAGAATTGAACAAAAAAAGCTACTTTAGATTTGCCTTGACATCAAACTTTCTTAAGTCGGACAATCCTATTGAGAATGAATATAAGAACGTTTTTGCTAATGAATGGATCATTACTGAGAGCCTTCTACTGAGTGTATACCACCTACATGGCAGAGCCTGGCAAGCTATCCATGTTGTATTTGATATGCCAAAAACCAGTGACAATTATGGACCTCATTTCAATGACATGAAGGAATGGTTTGAGGCTCTTCCTTTTCCTGGAGCGAGCAGATGCCCTTGCTTGCTACAGGATATATGGAGATGTTACTGGTGCCTGCTCGAGCAAATCGATGAACAACGGGAAGACAAGTGATACAAGTGACACATGATATCACAGTGAGATATACAATTACAAAGGTGTTCTTAATTGGTTCTCGATAATACAGTGTTCCAGCACCCATACATCCACCAGTGCCCCATTCCCACCACCAATGTCCCCACATTCCCTCCCACCCACCCCCAGTCTGCCTCTATAGCAGGCACCTTTTCTTTCCTCTCTTTCTCTCTCTGTCTCTGTATCTCTCTCTCTTTCTTTCTCTGCTTTTATACATTGTGGCTTGCCCTACAGACATTTAGGGTTTAACATACAAGTCTCTGTGTATATTCAATGGTTAGTTCTAGTCTGACATTACCATTTCCCACACTGAGTAAAACACTGGTATATATTTATATCCCATTGATAATTTCAGTCATATATCTGTCCTTTTCCTTCTAACTAATTTCACTCAGCATGATAGTCTCCATATCTTTCCATTTGCAGGTAAATTTCATAATTTCTTCTTTTCTGACAGCTGCATAGTATTCCCTTGTGTAGATGTACCACAGTTTCTTTAGCCAGTCTTCTGTTCTTGGGCACTTAAGTTGTTTCCAGATTCTGGCTATTGTGACTAGAACTGCGATGAATAAAGAAGTACAGGTAGTGTTTCTTCTGTGTGTTTTTGGGTCTCCAGGGTACATTCCCAGGAGTGGTATTGCCAGGTCAAATGGGAGTTCAATATCTAGTTTACGGAAGAATGTCCATATTGTTTTTCAAAAAAGGCAACATGTCTTTTAAGTGAGCAATATTTGACTGTTATAATCTTGTCAACAATAGAAATTTGACTGAATTTATGATGCAGCTGCTGAGACGGTAGGAGAACAGAGGTAGGACAGGAAGGGGAAGCATGTCCACAGAAAGAGCTCAATCTTAATCTTCCAAAGTAGACCATCAATAGTGCTCTTAAATTAGCAGAATATAAACGTAGAAGTTAGCTCTGTGGATATAAATGTCAATGTGCATGGCCAGGAGAGCTGAAAATGATTTCCCCTAAGAATAGAACATGAGCATATTTAGGTTATGATACCCATTATGAAAGATTTTGTGCATATTTAGGTGAAGCACAATTATAAACTCAATTTCTCAAGTCAACTAAATAGATTATATTTTTAGCATTCGGGACCAGACTGTAGTTTCTCAACCTCAGCTTCTTCTTTGTTCTTTTGATTATAAAACTCTCCCATTTCTAAACCCTTGAGAGACTGAATTTGGGAACAACGATCAGTCCAACCATAAAGACAGAATAAAGACCTTATAGTTTTCAGTTCTACAAAATGTGGAAAATCAATTATATACCGTTACTGGCCCAGAAGGACAAACTGCTATGAATCAGAATGTGGTCCCTGTAACAATTAGCCTCAAACAGTCAGAATTGGATTAATGACAATTTTCCAGGTTTTTTTCTTCTACTTCAAACTTAGGACAAATCAGTGATGCCAATTGCACACCCATAGGCAAACTCAAAGGGGGCTCCACTCTTCCTGAGTGCAGAGGCCACCATCGACATATTAGTAGAAAGGAGTTAGGAACTTGCGACTAATACATACCTACCACCTTTTATGTTTGCTTTTTTTTTCCACTCTGAATCTTCCCACTCCATTGGCTTCTTTTGAAACTTGACAAAACACAAGTGATGGTGGTTAACTTTGCACAGAGTAATCTCTTCACTGTATCACTGTCTTCCTGTTCATCATTGATTTGCTCAAGTGGGCACCAGTAACATCTCCATATGTCCTGTCTCATGCTAGTAGAGCCCAAGGGCATCTGCTTGTTCCAGGAACATAAAGAGCCTCAAACCATTAGATCAGGTCATTGGAATGAGGTCTATAATTGTTACTGGTATTTGGCATATCAAATACGACATGGAAGGCTTGCCAGGCTCTGCCGTGCGGGTGGCATACTCTTGTAGTCACCTCTAAATACAGCATTTATTGATGAACCAAGCAGCTGCTTGTGGTTGCGCGAGCCGGGTTGTAATAGGCTCTTCTGCTGGGTGGAGTTCTGAGGAGAGGGAAGTCCAGGTGTGGAAAATGGTGGTCCTCAAGGAGTGGGGGGGTCGTCTGGCTTGTTGCGAGGTTCTGCTGGGTTGGCGGGCCAAGGCTAGAACCTGCCATCCCTCCTGGGTGCCTCATGAGAGGCTGGGCACAGGGAGAGCCGGTAACTGCTACTGGCTCCATCCAGCTCAAGAGCCTATTACAGCCTGGCTCATCGGACCCACCCTGCAACAGTCTTTTTCATGTCCGGCCTAGGTATGAAGATCCAGAGACTCACACACAGGGCAGAGAGAGTAAAGTCTTAACAAATAATATCTTTCTTGTTCTCAGCTCTTTTCACACACTGATTTTTAGCACTGCTTTTTTGAAAATTGAGTCTTGAAACCATTTTTGAAAGATTGGAAAACTTTTTATTTGTCAAGAATTAATATTAGGCTGCTGGAGCCATAGCACAGTGGGTACGGTGTTTGTCTTGCAAACGGCCAACATGGGTTCGATCCTTGGTTCCCATATGGTCTCCTGAGCACAATCAGGAGTAATTTCTAAGGGAAGAGCCAGGAGTAATCCCTGAGTATCGCTGGGTGTGACCCAAAAAAGCAAAAAAAATAAATGAATAAATAAAATTGCTATTAGTTAAATGAATTACGTAAGTTCAAGAAGAGTATAATTACTTAAGAAACTTCCATTTAATTACTTATATATTGTAACTATATTGACATACAAAAAACTGCACTGAATATGTTACGGGAGATGCAAAGATAAATTTACTGAATTGAGCATTTCAATTAATTGAACTTAATAATTTGAGAGTTTCTCAAATTCACGTAATCTGTTATAACATTTATGTAGTGTGCATACTTTTAAGAAGATAAACAGGATTTTGAAAGGCAAATTGCCAAAAAGAGAAATAGGTTGTTACATTTTTTATGCTTTGTTTTTTTTCTTACAATTTCTCTCAAATTGCTCAGTATAAATGTTCTTACTTAAACACCTTGGCATGTATCTGAAACATGCACAGAACCCCATTCCCACAGACTTCTTGTTTGTTTACTACACTTGATCACTTGACATCCCGTTATTCATTGATTTGCTCCAGCGGGCACCAGTAATATTTCCATTTGACCCTATCACGTGCCAGTGTAGCCCAACGACATCTGGTTGCTTCAGGAATATGAAGAGCCTCAAACCATATGTTCAGGGTCTTGACGAAGAAATCTGACCATCTTGTAGGTGGGCGGCCACGTGATCTTTTGACATCCCATGGGATTCAGTCGGTAACAGCTCTAGTCCTGTGATCATCTCCAAATCGCATTACATGTCCAGCCCAGGCAAATGAGACAGTGTCCCTGAGCAGCGACAAAGGTCGGAGCTCCGATTCCTTCTCTCACTTGAGTGAGGTGTGATATTCCAAGCATAGCTCTTTTGATTCCTCTTTGGGAGACCCAAATAGCATTCTCATCCTGCTCTCCTAGGGCCCAGGTCTCTGAGGCGTATGTTAATGCAGGGAGAATGGTGGAGATAAAGAGATGGTGCCCGGAGCCGGAGGTTCTTTGTCTTTTTTAGCTATTTCTTCGATGTTTTTGGAGGCAGTCCATGCTGCTCTCTTCCTCCTGCACAGCTCAGGTTTTAGGTCGTTCATCATGTTGACTTCTCGACCTAGGTACACATAACTGCTAACTGCTACATTCAGAGATGTTTGTTCCATTGAGAGTGAATGGGGCCTCTGGAACTAGATCATTTTTCATGAACATAGTTTTGCTGAGATTCATCTGTAGAACTGTCTTTCCACATTCTTGGTTAAAGTCAGCCAGCATTTGTGCCACTTGGCTAATATTTGGTGTTATTAGAATAATGCCATCAGCGAAGCGGAGGTGGTTTAATTGCTGACCGTCTATCTTCACTCCCATTCCTTCCCATTCTAACATTTATATTTGTTTACTCTACAAAAATAAATGTTAACTGTATTTAATTTATGCACGCTTTTATTCATTGTGCCTGGAAACTGAATTGCAGATGTCCTATGAAGGGAAACCTATGTGATTATGAAAAATTATTCTATTGAAAATAAGAGTAATTTTTATAATGATGTAAATCTGAGAAAGCAAGTGAAATTTAAGTTGGAAAAACAGATGCATTCACTAAACAACTACTGTGTGCACATGGTGAACTTGTTTTTAGCAAGATTCAAATCATGTAATCAGTGAATTTGACTAGTCCATGGAGTTGTCAAAGACATGTGGGATGAACAGATAATAGCTGGAAATTTGTTGTGGACATGAAGCTATTAAAACTGTCTCCGGCTGCTTTCAGTATGATAGCAAAAACTACTATTAAATCACCGATTACATAGCAACTGTTAAAATTAATGGCCAAAGTATAAATTAAAGCTAAAGATGGATGCAAATATATGTCTTAAAGTATATAATACAAATTTAGGGGGTTTTTTCCGAGTTTAAATTAACCATTCAGATGAGGGAATAGTAATTACCAGAATAAGAACAAATTAATAAGGCCTCAAAGGTTTGAAACATCAAAAGTAGCTTATGCGTTTCAAACACAACATTCCACATTTATCAGGAATCTCTTTTCTAGGTGAGTACAGATGTATTGACTATAACAGAGATAGCACAATGAAACCCCGAGAACCAGACTGAGGGTACAAATGACAGGTGACATCCTCCAAAAGCTGAGTGTCATGTGTGCATGTGTTGAGGGAGCTGACACCCACATCTGGAGAAATGGAATTAGAAATGCTTCATCTTCTAGTGCTGCCTAAACTTCTAGCCTTTGTTTTTATCCATATGATTTTATATCTAGTCGTCCCTGCTAGAGAATTTGTGAATCTATAACAGACAACATCCATTCACTAATTAAAACGTCTATTTGAATGTCTCCTTCAATGATTCACTCAGGCTTTTAAGAAATGGCAGATTTCTAGGCCCTGCCTTGTATTTGGACTCTCTTAGGTTGCATGTTGATGGCAATATTTCCTAAAACACCTCAACTGATTAGGCACTAGAGACTGGAAAGATTTAATAAACATTAGCAGAATTATGTGCTATTAAATTCAGCATTCTGCCAAAAAAAAAAAACCACTCACAGGTAACAATCTAAATTTGACTAATTACAAGGATTATTAAATAGAAATAGTATATATATTTAAAAATACATATTATAAACTTATAACTGAATAATATACTATATATTATACTATATATATTTGAAATGTAAAGAAAATAATGTCTTCAAAGCATGAATGAGCTGAAGTATCAAAATCAGATAGAGTTTACTGTATTTTACTCTATCTGAAGTATTAAAATCAGAGATAGTAAAATCAGATAATGTTGCTGTGCTTCAGACTAGACTCAATTTTCCTGACTTTCATGAAAAGTCATAACTGAGAGATAGATTTGAGCTCTCTATTGCAAATTTAACACACACAAAGATTTATGAGGATGCATCAGAAACTTACATAATATTATAATCAGTGGTACTTCAAAAATTAAAATATTCTTCATTTTTCAATAAAATAGAATTTTAAAAGTTAAGCGCTTTCTTCACTTCTCCAAATTTCTTTTTTTTTTTTTTTTTTTTATTTATTTATTTTTCTTTTTTTGTCTCCCCTCTACTCCTGGCGGTGCTCCGGGCCATATGGGATGCGGTGAGCCGGGCCGGCCACAGGGCAAATGCCCTACCCGTGGGACGCTCCGCCGGCCCTTTATTTGTAATATATATTTTACTTGTATGCACTCAGAATATTTTATGTAAAGCTTTAATGTGGTCAATAGATAAATTGCCCACTTTATAAACTTTTCCAAAATGTTCTTTTCACATGAAGAAATGTGGGATGACTCTTTTCTTCACATGAAGAAATGGGATGACTCTTTTCTTCCTGAACTTCCAGCATCAGACACAGTCTCTTTTACAGTAAGATTCTAGCTGGTCAGGGGCAGGAGCAATAGTACAGTGGGGAGGGCATTTGCCTTGCATGGGCTGACCTAGGGACCAGCATCCCTTATGGTCCCCAGAGCACCGTCAGGAGTAAGTCCTGAGTGCAGAGCCAGGAGTAATCCCTGAGCATTGCCGGGTGAGAACCAAAATGCCAAAAAGAAAAAAAAAAAGAAAAAGAAATAAAAAGGAAAAAGAAAAGAAAAGAAAAATTTCTAGCTGGTCCAAAGGTTACTGCACCCAACAGTGATTTTTCAGGGTACCACATTTAATTACTTTGACACATTTCAATTAAGAGATCTTTGAAGTGAGAAACAAAAAGAAATAGAGAGGCAGTCAGGTAACACAAAAGAAAACTGGGTGAAAAGGTGAATATAGGGGCTAGGAATATCTCTGGACCTGGGAGACAGCTCAAAAGGACTGCTAGAAGCTCAGGTCTTATAGTCTGGTGCCTCGGGAATGTAGTTTATACTAATACTTATGTAAGTAACAGAAAAGTGAATGACATGAGCAAAAAGGAATTTTCAGACTTATTAACCTATTGTCCAGAGACTAGAAGTTTTAGCCAAACTACTTCTGAAAAATACTACTCCCTCTCTCTCTCTCTCTTTCTCTTTCTCTCTCTCTCTCTCATATGATAATACCTTAATGCTCATGCTACCAAAATCTATGCAAGATATTTTTCCTCTTTAATACTGCCCAGGCATATAAGAGGCAAATAGCATGAATCCTTGTAACCAAGAAATAAACAATAGGCCTTTGCTGATGTGTTTATGTAAATACTTTGAGTTGGGTCCTCTTTTGGATTTTCCCAGGGAGTTTCAAATGCAGTCATGGAAATATTAAATATTTCTTAGAAAATATTCTAAGAAAATATTAGGGGCTAGGGAGGTAGAATGCTTGCTTAGCATATACAAGGTTTTGAGTTTTCTGGATTTTCCTAGGTAATCTCAAATGCAATCATGAATGTCTCTGTTAGAAATAATCAGGGGCTGGGCCGTAGCGCACGAGCCTAGCATATGCAAGTTCTGGCTTTGTTCCCCAGAACTACATGCATCCTCCCAGCATCAACTGGTGGCTCCATGGGACTGTCAGAGTGGCGCCTAAAATATGATTATTTTTTAAAACACAGAAGGAAATTCTACAAAAAAGAAGAGGAAAAGGTGATGTGTCCACAGAGGCAAAAGAAGGGAGTGATTTCCCCACAAGACTAGGAACGGCCGCAGACACCGGAAGCTGAAACACACAGGGAATACATTATCTCCATCGCCTGGCCCTGCTGACACTTTGATTTTGGCACAGTGAAACAGATTTTCGTTTCCTGGCCTCCAGAACTGAAAACAAAAATGCATTCCTATTGTTTTAAGTCATCGGAGTTTCTTATTAGTGTAGCAGCCACATGAAATTAATAGATCAGGTAATGTGCTTTGCTTTGCTTTGGTTTCTCCCCACACCCTTGGCCAACTCTGAGCCAATGGCTGTACAAAATAAGTTAGGAATGTGTTTCATCACCGAGTAGAGGCAAATGAGCTCAAATGAGGCAAATGAGCCCAAGGAGAAGAGAAGTTGCACAAAACGAAAATATAAGTATTATTTTATGTTGAACTGTTGAGGTACTCTGGGCACCCTGACAAAATCCAGGTGCAGGGTCAGGGATCCCCGTCTGCTCCAGGGGATTGGCGGCCCGCAGAGGGAGAAAGGCACAAGAATCCAGCAAAGTTTCAAAAGACTTTACTCTCACTCGTTCTGGTATACAATCCAGTAACAGGAAAACCCCAGACTTTAGGTTCGAGGCTGGGTCCCGCCACGTGTAGGTTCTGAACCCTAGGCCAAGAGGGCCTCTACCTCATGCTAAGGCCCAACAAGGAGGAGAACAGAGAGGGAGGAGAGGGAAGCAAAGAGAAGTCAAAATGGCTAAAAAGGCAAAGAGGAGAAAAAAAGAGGAAGAAAACAGACTACAGTTTTTATATCACGGCATCACAGACTGCCCACTCCTATGGGAAGCAGTTGGGGTCAATTCCCCTCAGGTAACTTCTCCCAGGACCTCACCTAGGTCCTTTCAGATGTTAACGCTGCCCTGGTAAAGAATTTAAGGTAGTATGAGACTTTATTTTTTATTTTTTGCTTTTCACACCTAGCAATGCTCAGGGGTTACTCCTGGCTCTGCACTCAGAAATTATTCCTGGCGGTGCTCAGAGGACCATATGGGATGCTGGGGATCGGACCTGGGTCAGCTGCATGCATGGCAAATGCCTTACTTGCTGGACTATCGCTCTGGCCCCAGTAGTACGAGAAATTTTACAAAAAGATTTTTGACTAACTCATCAATGAATGATGTTAATACAAAAGATCTGCTGTACCAATTGATGGCTCATACCATCAGTGAAAATCAAGTCTTGGATTTCATCGCTCCCACCACATATGGTCCCCCAAGCCAAAAAAAACCCAAAATATGTGTCACTAAGGTCTGCACATTTTATAATAGGCTCACTTAGTTTAATAGTTTAATTTTGGAGGGCCAGAGCAATAGTGCAGTGGACGTTTGATTTCTGCACAGCGGATCCAAGTTCAATCCCTAGTGCCCCATTGGACCTCCTGAGAGCTGAGCTAGAGAGAGCCCCCGAGCACCTTCAAGTGTAGCCCCAAACAAACAAAAAATGTTTAATTTTGGAAATATAAAATGCTTTCTTTATGTATTCTTGCTTGCAAAAACAGCAGTCATTTGTTATAAAACAAAGATGGAAACACACCGGTCTACTTAAAGAGTACATTTTTTGGAGACTGAAAATGTTTGTGCACAGGGGCCATGCTAACCTTCTCTGTATCGTTCCAATTTTAGTATATGTGCTGCGAAGGGAGCAGATACACCCAGCAGAGCAGATACCAGCTTTCCCCGTATGCGTGCGGCCACTGTGCGGCCACGCAATTTACCTCCAAATTACCATGAATATTCTACCCACCCCTCTGAGAGAGCCCCACAAAGTAATGAGAATATAGCGCCCCCACGGCAGAGCCTGGCAAGCTGTCCGATGCGTATTCGATATGCAAAACCAGTAACAAAAATGTTTAATTTCCTGACCCGAAAGAGCCCTTAATACGGCAGCAGTAAGAAAGGCAAACAAGCAGCGCCTGATAAAATTTCACGGCCAACCTCGGCTGCCAAAACGAAGAAGGACTAAAATGACTGTCTATACTTTCAATGCACTTTGCCATTGGGCTACATTGGCACGTGATAGGGTCCAATGGAAATGTTACTGGCGCCTGCTTGAGCAAATCGACGAATAACAGGATTCAAGTGATCAAGTGAATGCTGCCTTGGAAGTGCCTCTGCAGGGTTGAATGGAGGAGGGACACCTGAGATGAACTGTATCTCAGAATACAAAGGCACACGTCTGTACCAAAGGATATTCTATAGCCAGGTATGTATTTCTCCAAGTCTGCACAATATTCTCATCTTTACTTCACAGTTGTTTTGCATATTAGCCTGTAGACTTATTAGAGAGCCATATGTGCTTGCTTGGAGGTAAACAGCATTTCTTTCTGTCTAATTACTTAGAGATCCAACGTGGCCAGGCAAATATACCAGTAAGATCTAGCTAGTCCTATGATGATTGTGGCATGAGAGAATATTTAGACCAGTCAGTATAGAATACATGGTCAGATGAGCTTCACATTCTACTGTCCTCCTCCTATCTACAAAGTGGCCTGCAGGAGGCAATTTCAGCAAGATGCAGAAACATCTTGGGCAACAGTGTACTGCAACATTGAACAGTAAAGTTAAATATAAGCAAGACTTTTGTAACAGTAGTTAACCTTGATGATATAATGCCATTGATGGGAGTGTTATTAGAGATACATCAAGTTTAACAGACCCCACATGCTGGGAGCAGATTTGATGATCAGTTGCCTCACCTTCTCTATTTGTGTCACATGACCTTTCTTAGGAAATACTACATTAAGACCATGCTAATATTGTTCTACATATAAAAAAAAGAGTGACACTAAGGATAATATTTAAAACCTTTATTTTTTAATATTTTATTATAACACTGTGAGATATACAGTTACAAAGATGTTCATATTTGGGTTTCGGTCATACAGTGTTCCAGCACCCATCCCTCCACCAGTGCCCATTTCCCACCACCAGTGTCCCCAATTCCCTTCCCCTACCCTAGCCTGCCTCTATGGCAGGTTCTTTATCTCTTTCTCTCTCTCTCTCTCTCTCTTTCTTTCTTTCCTTCTTCATTACCTTACACATTGTGGATTACAATACATACATTCAGAGTTTATCATGTGTATCTTTTTGCCTATATTCAATGCTCAGTTCTAAATTCTTTCTTATGCTTGTTTGCTGAGTTTGTTTAAAACAGTTACTGACACTCTCTGTCATAGGATGTGTCATTTGACCTGACACATTTTACCTGGATGCAGTGGGAGGCCTTAGAAGGTTCTCTGCATATGTTCTGCTGACCTTTTCTGAATAGAGCTGAAGGCCACAGATGGCTCTGAGCCTCAGAGAAGCTCAGACTGATGGAGTCTGTACCTTGTATACTCAAGACCCTGACACCAATCGCCAGTACCATATTCTGATATTGTATTGCTGATGAGCAAGGCCAACATTGAACCATTGGCTAAGTGTTGTGCAGATATAATCTTGGTGCCTGAGTATGGTGGGGGAAGCCCTTCTAAGAAAAGATCAAACAGAAACAAGAGCAAGGGCGATTCTACATCTTAGGAGCTTTATGACAACGGGTAAGTCTTTTTTAATGTTCCTAGCATCTATTTGTTATGTGGAAAACCAGGGTGTATAATTTTACAGTATTTATTTTGAAAATGATCTTAAAAGTATGTTTGAACATCTAGTGAGTACACAGCACAATGAGGCTAATAATGCTTTGCTGCACACCTGACCCAAGAAACACAGTTTTGGTCATTAGCCTTCTCATTTCTCCTCTGCTTCCACACAGTGAAGCTTTTCCAATGACTCATTACCGCTTCAAAAGATTGACACGTACTTTCCCTATTGCTTATCACTTTAATTCTCAGGGGAGCCTGCTGTCAGTTTGTGTTGGGATATTTTGCCGTACTCTTTTCCTTTCATTAGACTTTTGTGAAATTTAAAACAAGATCAGTTTCACTAGTGAATTATATGCAACTCCATGCAGCGCATAAGCTGCTTATTTTTCCCAGTTTTTGATGTGAACAACACTTCTTTGATGGGACTGAGTATCACAGGCTACCTCCACAACCTGAGATGGCTCACTGGCCTTCATTTGAAACTGTCAGATTTTGTTTTGAAAGGTTTAATTAATTGGATCTATTAGTTTTCCCTTAGCTCTTTCATTATTTACTCTTGAAAATTCTAGTAGATAAGACAGGCATAATTTCCCTTTATGTACATTGTGCTGCAGGGAAGCAAAAAATTTGGCATTGTTTGACCCAGAGGGAAGACTAGTCCCCAATTAGGGTGCAGATTAGCCCCTGAATTCCTGTGTCTGTGAGCCAATGCCTCTCGTAGTAAGCAAATGCCATAGCAGTTCTGAATTCCCTCAGGAGATTTGGAAAACCTGTGAACAGACGAGACAGGTTTTAGGGATTAATGTTGCTCCATTTTTGACGAGGAAATTTAAGAGCAAAATTGCAGGGCCCTGATAAGCATTTGATTGCTATCTATTTTTATTTAAAGAATAGCTAGTTATATTCAGGGAAGTTGTCATTCTAAACATAAACCACATCTAAAGAACCTAAATTTTACTGGGATTCAGGGACTTAGGGAGATATCGTGATGAAATACAGAGAACTAGCTTTCATAGATACAATGCAAATGTTTGCTAAATTTTAATAAAGGACATTCATTGCTAAATGGGGAATTTTATCCATTTTGTATCTGTAATTTATATGTTTTTGAATATCACAGAATTTCACTGGTAAATACCATCCATTCTAGAGCAGTTATGACGAGTTTGAAACCTAAAAGTGGTGAGATTTTGAGCAATCTCAAGTATTTTTCACTTAGATATATTTTAAAATATTCATATAGATATTATTTATCAGAATATGAGATATTTCAATTTTTATTACAAATTAATAAATTTTTAAAAGAAACAAGCATAGATGTGTGTCAGAGTGTTTGGTAAGCTAAAACTTAATATATATATATATATATATATATTTCAACAGAAAAATGTAATTAGTTTTCTTATTTTATTTTTTAGAGGGGTATCAGCAATCAAACCCAGGGACTTCACTCATGCAAGGCAAGGATTTGCCACTGATAACCATCCCCAGTCCTTTTCATTGAAGTTTCATATAATTTACTGTTATGCAAACTCATTCATTTCATTCAGGGAGGCCTGACCTTAGAAATTTATACCCATTTTCAAAATTAGTTTTTCAATCATTGTTCAATAAGCCATCCTTTTGATAACATTTGACTTTTTACTAAAAGTGTTGCATTTTAGTGTCTAAACAGAAGACATCCTTCAACAGAAGCAAGAATGACTTTACTTAAAATAAAACTGATTTACATGTTATTTCGGTCTTCTGAGAGTAAGTTTACTTCTATCAGTGAAGTTGAGGCAGATCACTCTTTTAATGATAAGAAGTCAATAATATCACAAGCATGAAAATGTTCAGACTATGGCTATAGAGTCCAGAATTCAAAACTGAAAGTAAATATGAAGGAAGATTTATAAGTATTCAGTGTGTAGGGCATTTGCCTTGCACATGGCCAACAAGGGTTTGATCCCTGGTATCCTACATGGTCCCCGAGCACTGCCAGTAGTAATTCCTGAGCAAAGAGCCAGGAGTAACCCCTGAGAATCTTTGGGTATAACCCAAAAAAGCAAAAAAAAAATTATAAGTATTGTATTTTTGAAGCTGAATAATAAAACATATGGTTCAAAGAAAAATAAGGGTACAGCTTTCTTATGATAAAAAGTGACTATGTAAAGCACGGTAAATGACTCAAAATATAGAATTTAACAAAGCAATTCCAATGGTAAAGTGAATTTCTAGTGAATGGATGGTTCACTAATGTGGTTTCCCAGTAAACAACACAAGTAGGAGAAAAGATCATTTCATAGGAATCTCCAAAGCTAATTGCCTAGGTATCATGAGGACTAGAAAAGACCAGTCAGCTGCAAAGTCCAAAGAAAGGCCTCTCTAACAGTAATTAGAATTAGCACTTAATAAGGGTTTGTAACTTGAAGGCAGAGTAGATAAGTTTGTATACTAGTTCTCTAAAGTTCTCAGACACTACATAATTAGTGAGCAGAACTGATTCTAAGTGTAAAGATTCAAAGTGAATGAAATGTGTATATGCCAGTTAGCTTAATGAGAAAACTTAAATTAAATGCACTGATAGCAGTCAAATTTTAATTGTTATATATTTTATTATGCCGTGCTACAATTTTTAAAGCATTTTGTATTTTATCCCATTTTTGCCAAGAGATTATAAGCATTTTATGGCATTATTTTCATAAATTTACTGTTATGAAGATTATAATTAGACACGCACATACCAGATTTTTTCTTTGCTGTTTCCATCTGAAAAATCTAAATCAGTCATCTGTATGTCCAAAGATGTGCTCGCTTTGGCAGTACATATACTAAAATTGTATGTCGAAACACAGGCCTCATCATTCATCCAAAGAGAGTCCAGGGCCCATACCAGAAATGAGCGTAGTCACTCTTGCTGTGTGTTCTCTAAGCCAGCGTGATCTCTAGGCCCTTAGAAAGGGATCTAAGTAATTCCTTCTCTATGATCTTTTTAATCTCGACAAAAAGACTCAGGGTTGAAGAGAATCGCATAGAATTTTAACCTACTATGGTTATTCTGTGCATCATTCTTATAACCTTTACATCCTAACTCAGAACCTATATCTTTCCACTCCATCACAGCTACAGGTCAGTTGACCTCCTACGTGAAATAAGAATTCACTGCAGCATGGAGAGAAATCTTCAAGTGTGGCATGGTTCCAAATAGAAGTTTCTATTCAGCTGAAACATTTAAAAATGAGATCTGGGAGGTGGCTCAGAGGACTGGAAGACATGTTTTTCATGTAGAATTCCTAAAAATTTCCTGAATTGTAGTTCCCATATTTGCCCCCATAAAATAATTAAAATAAAGTAAAAATAAATAAATTAAACTTGGCTCCTGCATTTACCATTTCCATAAAAGAGACATTTCCATACTAATCCTTCCTTGCTATTTCAGGTGATTTTATTTGTTACTTTAATGGGCTATGAATTATGGAATAGGTCCCAAAGGGTATATTTGTTTTCTCCTGACGGCAGAGTCTAGAACTCAGTGTGTACTTCCAGATACAGAATGATGTCTGCTTAAAGCCGGGTGACTTTTCAGGACCTATTGTAAGTGCAGATAACATGGGCGATCACAAATCTAATATTTCATGTATTTGCTGACTCACACTTGTAGTTTTTTTTCAATCTTCCTCACATTTCTCCTTCTTCCAAACTATGCTGATTTTATTTTTTTTAAAACCTAGTAGGCATAATTAAATTTAAGTTTCACTTCCAAGTGTGTTTCTAATGATCTAATAACCAAGAGTTCATTTTCCTTACAGAGTTTCTTTGGAGTAACAGAAGTTTGTCCTGGTCAAAATGTTGAAATCAGAGGCTGAGAAACAGGACAGGGGTAAAGATGCTCTGCCTGGCTGACCTAATTTTTATCTCCAGCAACACATTTGATACCTTACGCCATCAGGGGTCAGTCCTAAGCACAGGAGCAAAATTAGTCTCTGACATAAATAAAAATTAAGAAACAAAACAAAAAAGCTAGTAAACTGAAAAATCCAACAAACATCGAAATCAGGCTGGAGAAATGGCTCTGGGGTAAGGCACTTTCTGTGTATGTTGACCCTATGCCTCACATGTGGCCCCCTGAGCACAGCCAGGGCGTGCCACAACCTTCCAAGTGCCCTTGTCCCCACACAACAATAACAAAAATATTTTGAAATTATAAAAATAATTAGAAAGGTAAACTCCTAGGGAGTTTTGTTTCTTTCATGTTAGTGAACTTTCTTGTCTTCTGACAGGTGATCAGGTTCATTCAATCACTTTTTAGTTCTTATTGTAAGCACAAACACTGGGTTTTCAAGGAAAATGAACTTTTTAATTTCTGGACCTATTTGAAGCGACTTACGCATATACAAATAAATTGCAGCACTTTAGAATGAAATATGATAAAGAAGAGGTCTAATCGTTCACTTGTGCACAAAGGGAGAAATTAGTGAAATTAATGGAAGGACAAATTGATGGGAAAACAAAACACTAATTGACATGGATGTTAAACAACAATGAGTAGAAATATTTAAATCACTAGGTATCTTTGAATTTCTCTGACATCAACATTCTGTATCCAAAAAATTACAAATATATGACTTAAAACTTTAAATACAAAACAAAATGTTTTTCTTTCTTTTGAGACACCAACCAGATGGATAAAATGGAAAATGTTCCACTTATCTCCTGGCAAATTAGGCCTTTCCTGTCCTGAAAGAAAGAATAACTAGTTTTGGAAGTTGCCTATGATTCACACTCTAGTTATAATGAAACACCAAATGTGCCGAGAAAGCTCACCAGGAAGGGTTGAGTTGCTTGGGTGGGGCAGGAAGGCCAGTCTGTTTTTCTGGAGAAAGAGGAGCCGGGTTTTCCTTAGGTGGGAAACATGATTGTGAGATCCAGGGAAAGAGAACCCACTTTTATTGGAGTGCTTGCTGGGTAGGAAGACCATTCCAGATTTCTGGAAAGATGACCACAAATTCTTATTTTTCTATAACATGACAATTTCAAAGTATTTATTAACCATATTTTTCATTTTATATTTTTTATATTTTGATCAAAATATATTGGGAGGTCTTGCTTACTCTGCAGGTAGTGGCCCTCCTAGGGATAGTCAATCCCTAGAGAATTAAGGAATTATCTGTAGGATCACCAGCACATCCATTCCTTTCCCTGATCACTTTCTTCTTTAGGGTTTTAAACTCTCGGTCATGATTTACCTTCTATAAACCGTACTTACCTAGTCCCATACGACTAGTTTGTGTACTTTTGAATAGTGGGACATCCACTATTGTGCAGAACCCTAGAAGTTTTCAATATTGTCACTACTAGTCTTTCTTGCTTTACCTGTTCCTTTCCATGAAAGCTATAATAGATAACTTTTTTTTTATAATAGATAACTTTTTATCCATGAATTTTTCTTACTTCCTCAACAGTCCTAGTGAAAATCGTGGTGGCCATTTGTGGCATTCCATGAATGCGACTTCTATGGGAGTACAAGAAAACTCCCTTCATTATGGTTATTTCCACGTGTGAATGTCTTACTATGCCTGATTAAAAAAAACCCAGGTGCCCTGAAAAGACATAATCACAGGAACCAAAGAACCCATGGCATAGTGAATTCTGGATGATGGGATGAGAGATGTCATGAATCTACCCTCCCATCACTTGAATCCCGTTATTCATCGATTTGCTCGAGCGGGTGCCAGTAACATTTCCATTGGACCCTATCATGTGCCAATGTAGTCCAATGACATCTGGTTGATTCAGGAATATGAAGAGCCTCAAACCGTTCCTTCAGGGTCTTGACAAGGAAGTCTGACTATCTTGTAGGTGGGCGGCCACGTGATCTTTTGACATCCCATGGGATCCAGTCGGTAACAGCTCTAGTCCAGTGGTTATCTCCAAATTGCATTACATGTCCAGCCCATCTGATTTTCGATGCCTTGGCAAATGAGACAGCGTCCCTGATTCTGGAATAGCGACAGAGGTCAGAACTCCGGATTCCTTCTCTCACTTGAATGAGAGAAGGAATTCAAGCATAGCTCTTCCGATTCCTTTCTGGGAGGAATTGGTGTGTGTCCGAGAAATTTATTTATAAGTGAGGAGTTTATGACTCAGAGCCCATTTCTATATAGGGGCAGTACTGTAAAGATTGGTTCAGTAGCTATTTAGGTTTGCATGACTCCAAAACTTACTTTTATGATCCCCAAATAATATAACTGTACTTAAACATCTTTTTCAATGGAGAAATTCAGTCTCTAATTTAATGTTTAAAGTTAACATTCTCCCTAAAATGGCTAGATGGTACCTTGAACAGTGGTTTTGTTTTCAGAGCTTTGTTAAGCAACATAGCATATAGTTTTATGCTTTAAAAGACGCTCATTAACACCAAACATTAGCCAAGTGGCACAAATGCTGGCTGACTTCGACCGAGAGGAAAGATAGGTCTACAGCTGAATAAAAGAAAACTATGTTTATGAAAAATGAACTGGTTCCTGAGGCCCCATTCACTCTCAATGGAACAAACATCTCTGAATGCAGCAGTTATGTGTACCTAGGTCGAGAAGTCAAGATGATGAACGACCTAAAACCTGAGCTGCGCAGGAGGAAGAGAGCTGCATGGAATGCCTTCAAAGGCATCGAAGAAATAGCTAAAAGGACAAAGAACCTCCAGCTCCAGGCACATCTCTTTGACTCCACCTTTCTCCCTGCATTAACATACGCCTCAGAGACCTGGACCCTACAAAAGCAGGATGAGAATGCTATTCGGGTCTCCCAGAGAGGAATCGAAAGAGCTATGCTTGGAATATCAGGCCTCACTCAAGTGAGGGGAAAGAATCTGGAATTCTGACCTCCGTTGCTGTTCTAGAATCAGGGACGCTGTCTCATTTGCCAAGGCATCGAATATCAGATGGACTGGACATGTAAAGCGATTTGTAGACAACCACTGGACAAGAGCCGTTACCGACTGGATCCCACAGGATGTCAAAAGATCACATGGCTGCCCACCTACTAGATGGTCAGACTTCCTTGTCAAGACCCTGATGGAATGGTTTGAGGCTCTTCATATTTTTGAATCAACCAGATGCCATTGGGCTACATTGGCACGTGATAGGGTCCAATGGAAATGTTACTGGCGCCCGCCTGAGCAAATCAATGAATAATGGGATTCAATTGATCAAGTGATTATACTGGACCATCTTATTTTATTTTGCTATAGTCTTTGTTTGAGGAATATCAGTTAGTCTTATGTTGGGTATTGGTCTCTCTTTTGTTTGCAGTTTTTCTGTTTACTTTTATTATATTCAGATTCTGAAATAATTATTGTTAAATCTCAGTATCTTTGTATCTGTCATTGCAGATATTTCATTTCTTAGAAACTCCCAATGAGAAATAAATGGCAATTAGAAATAAATGGCAGGTAGTAAGTGCTCAGAAACAGAATACCTTTCCTTAACTTTTCATGGGCCATCATTATAAAGACCATTGGTTGACATGAGAAATTATCTGTGATCTTGAAGACACACTGCCCAAACTCACGTAATTTTCCTCTACTTGGAAAACTAAGTCATATACTGGAGCCTAAAATTCGTAAGTAGGGGGATAACTTGCACCAAGTAGAATATACTGAGACACCATAAGGCACAGGAACTGATACTAGTTATGCACAAAATTTGGAGGTATAAATAATAAATATTTTAGGACTTAAGAGAAATGGAACTAAGTTATATTCAGTGATTTAGCAGCTCCCAGATCTTTCCCAGGGTAATTTCCCTTGCTCATAATCTAGAATTTTCCCACTGGTACTCTTATACCTTCTCTGCTTCTGTGTATCTAAACCTCACCTGTGTTTAATGACTCAGACATATCTATGCCTATGTACATCTTCCCTGCCAATCTTGTTTTGGAGTAATAAACCCTTTTCTCTCTTACAGCTGTTTCTTGAAGTTGTCAGAAACTGAAAGTGTTACAAAGGAGGCTTCATTCTAGGACCTTTTGCTCTAAGAGGTATGTGACCTGAGGCTAATACTCTCTCTTGGTCACTCTGTCCTTCATAGACAAGAGTTGGCCTGCTAGTCAAGCTCTCACTTGCCTTCTCAGACTAGGTCTACACTGAGTTAAAGACTTTCAGTCACTACAGTTTTTTTATTGTCTATATCTTCCTGATACTAAATAGGTAATTTTACTTTGGAGATGAAGTATTAAGCCAATTTGATTGAAAATTAAGCTAAAATCTTTAATCTAGTTTCTGATCATTTGTTCCACTACCAAACATATATTTAATGTTCCATATACTCTCTATAACTAGTGGGTCAAAGTAATCAAAGAATTGTTTTTTGACCATCTACCCGAATATCAAGTTTTAATGCTGTATTCAGTAAGGAAAAAATATAAAAAGGGAGAAAATGATGTTATATGTTGATACCCCCTTAAGTTTTTATGATAATATATTTTTTATATATAGTTATTTTAGCCGATCTCAACATAGACTATATAATAAATTCTCAATGGATTCTGAAGTTAGTATTCCTCACTATGATCTTCCACTCTAAATTCTGGCAAATGCCAAACATGGAATATTAGAAAAGAAGGCCAGAGGATAATAATAGCACAAACAGAGTATAATTTAAAATTAGGACAGATATTATCAGACTTAGAGCTTGTAACCAATAGAAATCAAAGTAAAACGGGTAAGATTAACCATCTGTAGAAGTCATCCAGAAAAATAGCCACCCAAAAGATGATTCACAAACACATTGCGAGCAATTTGATGATACTTTCAAAGTCTCATTAGGGGTCCAGTATGCTTCCTTAAAAGCAAAGTCATCAATTTAAATGTAACTAGAGGAAGATTAACAGTAATTTGATAAATTGCAGGTTGCCATAAGAAAATGATAGAATTTTTGGATACAGATAAGGGTATAGAAAATAGTATACTAGAATTTGTCATTGTATCCTCATAATATCTAGGAGAAGTATGCTTCTTCTAAAAACTACTAGGAGATATAGATAAAAATATTTTTAGGGAAAAATAATTTTATCTACTTCTGTAGTTGGATAGCTACTAATTACAGCCAGTTCTATCTGCTCTTTTTTTTTTTTTTTTTTGGTCACACCCGGCTATGCTCAGGGGTTACTCCTGGCTCTTTGCTCAGGAATTTCTCCTGGCGGTGCTCGGGGAACCATATGGGATGCTGGGGATCGAACCCGGGCACAGGCCGGCCGCGTGCAAGGCAAACGCCCTACCCGCTGGGCTATCGCTCCGCCCCAATTTCTTTTTCTATGTTTGACCAGCTTACTGATGCAACTGATGGCTAGACACTAACTCAGTTCCCATCTGAGTGGCCCAAAGGTCATGAGTCAATGACTACTAATTGTCATGCTGTTAAATCTAACCCCTAAGGTAAATTATTAAATGAATATTGCAGAGAAGTTTGCAATGATTGGCTCAGGCATCACTTTCCCTCTCATTTCAACTCTCCGAGATTACTGATAGAGTAAAATCCCTCAAAAAAAGGACCAGTTTTTCCTGGACATCACAAAGTAAATTTTATTCAGCAAGTAGAATGGAAGACTTAGCACAAGAAATTAAAAATGAATTCTGGAAAATGAGGACAAATTAAGACTTCTTCCATTTATGTTTATGCGCACTTGACCAGGGCCTTTAATTTGTACCTGCTACCCTCATATTACTAAAATATCTTTTTAATAAGCTCTCTGCATCCATCTTCCAGACTGCTGCCAAATTAATTTTCCTAAATGCTCGCTTTAATAGTGTATTCTATAGCTCCCTGTTGCTTTCAGGATAAAGTCCAAACTCTTTACCCCCAAGGCATAGTGAAATGCCCTGTGCCATCTGCTCCCCAACTACTTTCTAACATTTTACCTTCTGCCATTTTTAAAAGGAATCTTCTTTTGTGTTCATAAGGGATCTCCTGTGACTTCTGACTCACACTTCGTAGATTATCTTCTCTAAACACTTTCACTTTTAAATGTATTCTTTGCCTCTTTCCTCTACATAAATTTCAATTTACTGCAAAACTTTATAATAGTTTTTAATGGCCATCCTTGAATTTTTCTGGACATCCATTTTTACCCCATTAAAAAAGTAGCCAAGAGTCACCAAAGAAAATGAGAGAAAAGGGTTCTCTCTCACACTAATCGCTGTGCAACCAACAAAAAGGATAACTGAAGCTAACCATGCTTTGGGAGGAAAATGACAATTAGCTGGAATTAATAATATGCTCCCATCAAATCATATGTCTTCACCTAATATAAATAAGAGAAGACAACAGCCTTAGAAGAGTATTACTAACAGCATTCATAAAGGTATGCTGGTTTCTAGGGGTTTGTATTTTGTGTGATAAGATTGAATAACAGTTCTACAATCACAGACTAAAGGGATTGTTATCCCCCAGACACTGGTTTTTCAACCCAAAGTGAATCAGTGGCCTGTGTCAGCTGCTGTCTAGATAAGCTGCTAAAATATTTGCAGAAAAGTGAGACAAAACTGGGAGAATGAGAGGGAATGAGCCAAGTCGACTTCTTTCGCTATTATCGCCTGCAAGCATTTCTTTCCCAGCAAGAATGGTCTTATCTCATCTCAGAGTAATGGATACCTGAAACACTTTTTTTTAGCACATCTTTTTTTCTCAGTTATTCAAAATTTGTGACTGGAGTTGAAACCAACAAAACATGTACTACTGAGGAGAGTTTTGTGTGGGCTCTAGCAGAGCAGACATTTGTATATTGAAAAACATCACCTAGTTGCTTTAGAAGATTCCAGTTTCCTGTTACCGACACACAGAGAGTGGCAGATAGCTCAGAAATTTGGGTTTTGGTTAACTGGCTCTAATTTTCTGCTAAATACTTTTAGTGTCTTAATGATTTTTTATATATGCATATATAAAATCTAGGTTGGAAATCTCCCAAGTGGTAGTTAAAGGATCAGCTTTTCTGGGAAAAGGCTAAAGGACACTGACTAAATCTTTGACGCTTTCACAAGTCTTTAATCAGCTCTTCAAAAGAATATGCTGAAGCAATGGTGTGCAAAATACAATATATGCAAAACAAATATTTTGCCCATAAGTGAAACCACTCCCATGAAAACTGTCCTTGCAGACCACTAATAGTATCACAAAATGCTACCTTTTGACCTTTGGTCTTTAAATATATGATATTTTGATAGTTTATCTTTAAGCAGAAACCAAGTACTATCTGTCATGGCCATTATTGTGGGACAAATAAGTCTTGTCCAAGAGCCACTTAGAATTCATGGTTTCCGCCTCCTGTGTGAGGCAGGTTGTTTCCTCTGCAGATGGAGAGGTTCTGAGCGCCTGTTTGTTAATTGCTTAGAATGGGGAGGGAAGAGAAAGAAAAAATCAGATGAGGAAGGCTGAGGGTTTCTTCTCATTTCCACAGTCTTGGAATCCGCTTACACTTTTAACTCATTTTTTTTAGCTCATGCTAAGGAGGAAGTTGCAAGGGAGCTGACCTGGTTGATCCACTGGCAGATGTGTGTTGCCACTGTAGGCCTGATTTCAGAAACCTCTGAAGGCAAATCTTCTTATTAAGCGCTTTATTCTCTCTCAGAGCACTGCTACGTTTTGTACAATTGCCCTCCTGCAAGAGGTTATTTCACCATTAACGCACTTTTAAAGCTGATCTGCAATTCAGCTAAATAAATAAGTGGTCATAAAATATAAGCTCAGAAACACATTACTCTGGAATCAAATTAGTGCTTGGAAAATTTTGACTAGCAGGAGAGTGGTCTTTGCATTTACAGTGTTCTACTAAACTGAGATTAAAAAGTCATAAATAAATTGAAGCAATGCACTGATGAATTTGTTTCAATTGCAGATTTTCTTCCCCTAGAGTTGGATCTATTTTTCTTTTTGCCTGTAGTTAAAAGTTTCCATTTAATGTAAATATTACACTCACAGTGGTTGCATATTTGGTTCCCAGTAACTTTTTGCTGACCTTTGGTGGAGGCAGGAGGCCTTTAGCGCTGGTGAGACGAAATAAGCGTGGGGCTTTCAATATAAAGAGTGTCTTTGAAATGTTGCCAGTTTATATGATTTCTGTGAATATCTGTTTCCTTCTTTCTAAAGTGAGGAAAGTAATATTTACATCACAGCATGTGTTTCAGGAACTAAATGATATGGAAAGCAGTTAGCTCAATACATCACAGAATCCAGTAAACATTAAAACGTTAAATCTGGCAGAGACGGGGATTAGTTTTGTGCCAGCTCCCTGAGAGTATGACCTAGGGACAGATCATACACCATCTTGGTTTCTTCATTTGTGAAGAAACAAGTCTTGGTTTCTTCATTCGTAAAATAGGTAAGTAGAAATAGGTATTGTGATGGAAAATGCTTTAATACTGTGTTCAGCTAATGGTGGTTTTTATAAAAACATTTTATAAAGACAATCCATACAGCGCTCAATTCACTCATTACAGCATAGAACTCGATAATTTTTACTGTAGTCACAGGTACATGTTTTGACAATGTGGTCAGTTTCTAACACTTTCATCATCTAAAATGAAATCTCCTTTGTTTGCCTCCCCTCTAATATCTCTGGCCAAAGCAAATCCCAATCTACTTTGTGACACTATAGATTACCGTATTTACTATTTCATGTATATGGAGTAATATAATTGATATAATATGCAATAATATGTACTGTAATGTAATAAATAAAATAATAGTAAGTCCTCATGCCTTATCACAGGTTCTTAGAAATCATATCTTTAAGAGAAATGCAGAATAGGGAAAACAGGTCTTTTCATCTAATCATCTCATGTCTGTTGCTCGACAGTGGTCAGTTTCGCTGTTTTTTTACTCAGTGTTATAACTGGAGAATGTGGAATGAAATAAGGTCAGTAAGAAATTGCTCTGCCCTTGGCCGTCCTTAACTGAAGGTCCTGCTTACACTCAACTAACCATAAATGGAAAATACATTCTCTCAATTGAGGCCTATGATGCTTGTGTCTTCATTGAACAGATAAAGACTTTTATAGCTATATTTTCTACACAATGTAGTATCATGATTATTTACATAGTATTTACACTCTTTCTAGGGTAGAAATAATTTTGAGATGATTAAAGTCCACAAAAGGATGTGTGTCTAGAATATGCAAATATTGCATCATTCTTGGAGACTTGAGGTCCACCCGGATCCTGGAAGAACAAGACCCTCCCTGCCTACCCACTCCTCTGCCACGGTGAGTGCTCAAATGAGTATTGTATGTAGCTTTTGTGGCAGTATGTTTTCTGTTTAGCTTAATGTAGTCTAGAGTCAGTCATGTTATAGTGCTTCTAAATACTCAAATCCTTTTCCTGGCTGAATAATATTTTATGGTATGGGTGTGTATGCACTGTTGCGCAGAGCCTCTGCATCTTGCCGGTGTTACCTCCTGCAGGCCACTTTGTAGATAAGGAGCAGAAAACAGTTTGATATGTGGAAGTATATCTTACCATGTATTCTATGTTAGCTGTATAAATATTTTCTCTCATGCTGCCACAATCATCGTGGGACTAGGTAGAACTTACCAGTGTATTCACCTGGCCACGTTGGATTTCTAAGTAATTAGACCAGAGAAAAATGCTGTTTGCCTCCAATCAAGCATGTGTGGCTCTCTAATAAATCTAAAGGCTAATATACAAAACATCTATGGAGCAAAGTTGAGAATCTTGTGAAGGCTTGAGAAATATATACCTGGCTGTAGAATATCCATTGGTACAGAGGCATGCCTTTGGATCCTGAGATACAGATGCATGCCTTTGGATCCTGAGATACATCTCACATGGCCCTCCCCTCCATCTACCAAGGACCTGCAGCTTGGCTGGGCAACATCAGCATTTCAATGGGCTAGGTGAGATCCTGGGAAAAGTTACCTGAGGGGGATTGACCCTAACTGCTTTCTGTTGGTGTGGGCGGTCTGAACTGAAAAGTTATAAAAGGCCTTTTTTCACCTTTTGCCTTTTCTTCCTCTCTGACTCTCCCTTCTCTTCCCTGTTGAGCCTTAACAAGTGGTAGCGGTCATCTTGGCCTAGTATTCTAAACTGACACGTGGCGGGCCCAGCCAGGAACCTAAAGTCCGGGTTTTCCTGTTACTGGATTATATGCCAGAACCAGTGAGAGTAAAGCCTTTTGAAACTTTGCTGGATCCTCGTGTTTCTCTTTATTCACTGGCCTCTGATCCCCTGGGGGCAGACGGGGATCCCCTATACCCTGCTTCAGGATCTTGTGGGGTGCCCAAAGTACCCCTACAGTTATGCAGTGTTTTGTTTATTCAATCTCAAGCTTTTCACTTATTGTAGAACATCTGGTTTATTTACCTCCTTTGGTTATACTATGAACTTTCATGCAGATATGAAATTAAGCAATGTGTATCCTTCAACTTCATTTTTTTCTTTCTTTTTCTTTTTATTTTCTTCTTTTTGGGTGACACCCAGCAATACATGGGGGTTACTCACGGCTCGACACTCAGGAATTACTCCTGGCAGTGCTCAAGGGCCTATATGGGATGCCGAGAAACAAACCCAAGTAGGTTATGTGCAAGGTAAACACCCTACCCGTTGTGCTATCACTCTGGCCTTTCCGCTTTCTTTCTTTGGAGATCATTTTGTTCTTCTGGGTGACTTGCAAGTCCATTGACTTTCAGTCCCCTTCGCCAAATTCTTCAAAGAAGTAATGTGAAAGTCTGATTGGGATTGCCTTGAATCCTTAGAACAGTTTCCGGAGTAAACCATATAAACAGTGTTAAGCTTTCTGATCTTTGGTCATGGATCTTTCTTCAATTATTTAGATCTTTCATTTCTTTCAAGATGTTTTACTTTCACAGTAAAACTCACTAGGGTTACAACAAGGGTTGTTGATGTGGGGTGGGGGATACATGAATACATGTGCTTCTGGGGATCAAACAGGTCCTACAAGTACTAGGAAGTGTTTGAGCTATTTTCCTCAATTCTTCTAGGTATTTTTATGACATGATTACTTATAGAATTGTTCTCTCTAAATTTCATTTCGGATCGTTCAAGTGAATATAAATCAGTTGATGTTTCCTACATTAACTTTGTTTTAAAAAAAATTCAAAACCAGTTTGCTTGCTTTTACGTGATTTCTTAAATTTTCTATTTACAAGAGTATGTGAATTGCAAATAAAAAAAATTACAGTCTTTCCTTTTCAATTGAGAGCATTTATTTCTTTTTCTTGCCTCCTTGCTCTGGGGGAAATATAAGTACAGTGTTACATAGGAATGATGAGGATAGACTTCCTGATTTTGTTCCTGTTCTCAGGGGAGAAAATTACCATTAAGTACGATGTTAATTTTGGAAATTTTGTATTTTTCATGTGGAAAAGGCTCCCTAAATTCCTCCTTTCTCAACTTCTTAAAAAAATGGAATGGTGTTGACTACTGTCAAATATATTTTTTATATACCTATTTCTACAGTTAGAGATTTAAACTTTTTTTTTTATATGGTGTTTGAAGTCAAACATGTAGAATCAACCTCACATCCTTGGGATTAAATCCCACTTGGTCATGGTTAACATGAATCGTTCTATGTGCTGTTGTATTCATTTTGTTAGCATTTTATTGGAGATGTTGATGACCATATTCATAAGATATATCAACCTTAGTTTTCTTATGAATTTTTGATTTTGCTTTCAGAGCTATACTGATTTTATAAAATTAATGTGAAGTATTTTTAGCCTTCTATTTTTTGGAAGAGTTTTTGAAGAATTGCTATTACATTTTAAAATATTTAGTAGAGCTCAGTAATGTTTTTATCTGATTATGAACTTTCCTTTGTGGATAGTTTTTAAATTGCTAATTCAACCCTTTAATTATTTTAGTTTAATAAAATTTTCTATTTTTTTCTCCTTGAATCAATTTTATTAGCTTGTGTCTTTCAAAGACTTTGTCCGTTTCACTCGGGTTTAAAATTTGTTATAGTTTTGTGAATCTGTTCAGCTTTTTTGTAGGTCAATAATTATGTCTTCTTATATTTTTGATTATAGTGAGTGTTCTCACCTTTTTATGTTGCTTGAACCTATCTAACCTTTACCACTTTTGTTGAATAAGAAAATTTTGTTGAATTTAAATTTGTGGACTCATTGATCTCATTGATTTTCTGTATTGTTTTCCTATTCTCTATTTTATTAATTTCATTTCTAATCTTTTTGTTCCCTACTTACTTTAGGCTATTTCTTATGTAGTTTAAAGGTGGAAGATTTAGTTGTTGGTTTCCTCTTTGTGATAATATGTGTTTGCAACTATACTGAGTTTTACTTTAGCTATACCCCATTAGTTTTGACATACTGTTTCTTCATTTTCAGCTATATCAATGATTTTTAGTTATCCTTGTGATTTCTTCTTTTCCTTATCAGTTATTTAAGGGTGTCAATCATTTAATTTCCACATATTGTGATTTTCTGTATTTTTCTCCCCTGCCATTGCTCTTTAGATTTATTTCATTATGGTGAGAATTTGTTTGTATTATTACTCTTTTTGAAAAAATGTACTAAGATTTATTTTTATAATCTAGCTCATATTTTATCCTGGAGATTATCCCATATACCTTTGAAAAGAGTATGTATTCTGCTGTTAGCAGATACCGCATTGTAGATGTCTATTAGGCCTGTATATTTTTCCTTGTTGATCTATCCATTATTGACTATGAATATTAAAATTATCAGCTATTATTGTTGAATTATATGTATCCTTTTAATTATGTCAGATATTTTTACCATATATTTTGGACCTCTATGGTGCCATTGTGCATGTAATAATATATCTTTCTAATTGACAATATCATTACAAGATTTCAATTCTTTCACATTTGAAAAGTTTATTTTATTTGCTCTAATCTTTCTTGTGGTTGCTACTTAATTGGTATATTATTCATCCTTTCATTTCTATTTGTACTAGTTCTTTAAATCTAAAGTATGATTTCTGTAGATGGTACATAATTTTCTATTGTTCATAGCATCAGATTTGACAATTTCTCTTTGTTGACATTATTTAATGCTTTTATTAATGTAATTGGATTTATGTCTTCCACTTTTAAATGTTTATTATATTTTTTCCTCTATTCCTTTCTTATTGCATTTTAATGATAATTTAATATTTTCTGCAGTAATACTCTATTTGGTTATTTTGTATTTTTAGAAAGTATTTTTGTGGTTTTTCTGTGAGTTACTATATACATCCTAATTCATAACAGTGGGATTGTCAGAGTTCCATTTCTTTCTTTCCCTGGCCATACCCAGTTGTCAAAACCTAGTAATTGATCATTTATTATTCAAATGTTTTTAACAATATCCTAGAGCATGGCAGTTAGCTAGCAGCTTGAATCACCTTTCAATTGATTTTTACCCTGTCCTTGAGTTAAAATTTATCCATACTCTTGCAAATGAAGTCAGTTCCTTTGGAAAGAGATTAAGAGAGGTGGTTTTCTTTAACATATTGGGTCTGTTTTTTTCCTCTAGCAATTCTCTAAACCAGCATTCTGGAGCTGGAAGTGAAGATAATGACACTGTCCTGGTTCTAGTGCTCTTACAACCCAGTTTTTGGTGACTTCTTGCTCTATTTTCTTGTAATGAAATTCAGGATCAGCCTCTTTTTACATATCCGGTAGACTCACAGAACACTTTAACAATTGACAAGAAAAGATAATTTAGCAACTTCTCTTTCATGTGATCTAGGACTTTGACTATTTTCTAAACCTTTATGTTTTTATCCATATTCAGATGGTATTTCTAAGTAAACATGACACAGTGTTACTTAAGGTCCTCTCAAGTACAATACTATTTAGTTGTTTGTTCATAGTGACCAACACTCAAGAGTTAGTAAAGGGTAGGGGTAGACAGTAGCCTGAGTTTCCTTTGTCTGTTTCTCGTAGCATGTAAGCAATTATGATATGGAGCAGACATATAGGACCCAATATTTCCTTCGAGCAGTGCCCTAGATAGAGCCTCTATACCATGAGTCAGTACTGGGCAAGGGAGCGGAACACCTGTATCAAGTTGCATTTGTCCAGAACCTGAAAGTGGAACAAGATGGGGAAATTCTTAAGTCCCTCTTCTCTTAGGAAGACAGTTCTTCCAGGAGGCACATGGAGAAAGATTTGGTGCTTTTGGTTGTTATGGACCTGAGTAGAATATCAGTTTGCTGACTAGGAAAAAAGCTGAGAGAACAGTATTGCTCTAATGCTATAGACATATTTTTTATCAAAATTGTGTGCATTTTCTTAAATGTTTTCTTTATTTGCTCTTTGACCTTAGGATCATTTCCAGATGTTTTAAAACAGTTGTCTACTGATAGGACTGTGTTAAAAAAAAAGATAGTATTCCCTTTGCCTATTTATTCTTAGAGCATCTTCTATTTAACCATTTTAATTTTAGTGTTTTACAACAATTTACTGCCTTAGGAAGTCTTCTTTGATTGTACACTATTTTCTTGTGCTGAAATTCAGGATCAGCTTTTTTTATATATCAGGTAGACTCACAGAAAACACTAACAATTGACAGGGAAAGATCACTTAGTATCGTCTCTTTCACGCGGTCTAGGACTTTCACTATTATCTAAACCTTTATTTTTTTGTAATATAGAATCAATCTTTATGTAACGTCAATTAATTGTACAAATTTGCCTTTTGTTAATATTTTACACACAATATTCAGATATACATATAATATAGTAGCTATGTTTTATCACCTCTCAATCAGCTGTACATTTTTTAATATATTTATTATACCACCATGAGATAAACAATTACAAAAATGTTCTTGTTTGGGTTTCGCCATACAGTGTTCCAGCACCCATCCCTCCATCAGTGCCTATTTCCCACCACCAATGACCCCAATTCCCTCCCCTCTCCCAGTCTGCCTCTATGGCAGGCTCTTTATCTCTTTTCTCTCTTACTCTTTCTCTCTCTCTTTCTCTCTTCCTTCTCTTACATATTGTGGATTGTAATATATATACTTAGAAGTTATCATGTGTATCTTTTTGACTGTATTTAATGCTAAGTTCTATGTGATAATAGCACTTTCAACAATTATTGGCACACTGTTCCCTTCTCTGTCTTACCTAACCTCTGTTCCCACATGTTTGTGCTTCCACCTTTGACAAGACCTTCTGATCCACCTTTCGCCTGACCTTGGATATTGGTAATATATAATATATATACATACATTATGTGTATGTATATATATATGTATTATATATATATATATATATATATATATATGTCATGCAAATAAATGCAGTCATTCTATATCTATCTCTCTCCTTCTGGCTAATTTCACTTAACATGTTCCTCTCCATGTCCATCCATTTATAGGAAAATTTCATAACTTCATTTTTCCTAACAGCTGCATAATATTCCATTGTGTAGATGTACCAAAGTTTCTTTATCCAGTCATCAATTCTCGGGCACTCTAGTTGTTTCCAGTTTCGGTCTATTGTGAATAATGCTGCTATGAACATAAAAGTAGGCATGGTGTTTCCGCTGCATGTTTTGACTTCCCAGGAAAGCCTTTATATTTTATCCACATCCTGATGGTATTCCTAAATAAACACAATACAGTGTTGTAAATGGGACCTCTCAAGAGTAACACTATTTAGTTGTTTATTTATAATGACAAACTCTCAAGAACAATTTGTGAATCATAATAATAGTCTATAGCAATTTTGACTATTTCAAATATCTTTCAACAGTAAGTAAAATTAGCACAACTCCTTTGCTATCATGCCGAAATATTATGTCAATAACTCAGACTATTTACATGGTCATTTTCACTGCTGATACAATTTTCCAGTTCTCTGGTTTAGTGCCTCCCAGTGCTACTTACATTCTAGTATTCATATCTGCATTTTGCATAAATACAGCATCTATCATTATGTAAACGAGTCATAACTTTGAAGAATAGGGCAATATAAGTGAAATGATATGATGAGTGACATCCCATTTGAAGAATTCTTGATTTCCTGCTAGCATCTCAGTCTGCAAGAGTCCAACCCGGGATATTATGACCATCACTTCATTCTCTCCTAGACTTATGATTTGCCATATTTCTGCTTCAGCATTCTCCCCCCCAACCAAGAAAAATACCCTGATTATTGACTGGAGAATCTTATTTACCAAAGGGTTACAATTTCAGGGTCTACTTTGACTAAGGGTGGGGAAAAGCAGAAGAAATGGATGAATGTTGTCAGTAACAGATAAATACCCACAAAGCAAATAAGATTCAGGGAATAAAAAGATAATAGAACAAATTTTGAGAGAATTGAGAAAGAAACTGCCTACATTCACTGAAGTGCTAAAATTAAAATAAAAAATACTTCAGTACTCTATAGTTTTAAAACTATGACAAAGCAATATTTCCTCTCAGATCAAAATAAAACTTTGTGATATATACTGCATGTTTGCAGATCTCTGTTTATGACATTTATCTTTATGAATTCACTGAATTCATAAGGGAGAAAGGCTAATGTTGTTTTGGTATTATTTTGCTTCTCTTCTTGAAGAGAAATGTCAATGTCATAATCAAGATAAGGCAATTTTACAGGTATATATTCCTCTTAAAATATATTATGAAATTACACTTTTATAAAAGCCTGTTGCAGGACTCCTCTAAGAGCCTCTACATCTGCCCCGAATTGCCTCCTACAGGTCACTTCGTAGATAGGGGGTAGTCTAAATGTGGCAGTTTATCTGACGATGTATTCTATACCAGGTATAAATATTCTCTCATGCTACCACAATCATCGTGGGACTAGCTAGATCTTACCAGCATATTTGCCAGGCCACGTTGGATCTCTAAGTAATTACACCAGAGAGAAATGCTGTTTGACTCCAAACAAGCAAGCATGGCTCCCTGATAACTCAAAGGCACTAAAATACAAAACTACTGTGAAGTAGACGAGACTCTTGTGAAGGATTGGAGAAATATTTAACTGGCATTAGTATTAGTCTTTGGTACAGAGGCATGCCATCTACCCTAGGCATATCCAGGCAGATCCTGGCTCAAAACATTAGCATATAATAGGGCCTAGGTGAGGTGCTGGGAGAAATTACCTAAGGGCATTTAACCCTTCCTGCTTCCCATAATAGTGGGAGGTATGAGTTGCAGGGGTATAAGACCAGCCTGCTTTCCTCTCTCTCTTTTTTGAACTCTCTTCTGGGGCTCGCACTCTTCTTGGAAGTCTTGTCTTTGTCTCCTCTTTAGAGGGCCTTTACATGTGGTGACCGCCATCTTGGCCTACACGTGGCTGGGGTTCTAGCCAGGAATCCTAAGCACCGGGTTTTTCCTATTGCTGATTTGTATGCCTGAACCTGTGATAAGTAAAGCCTTTTAGAACTGCATTGAATTCCTGAGTCTTCATTCATTCCCTGCCGGCTTCAGAGGTAGAAGGGAACTCGCTTCCCGACAAAAGACCACTTGAAAAATTCCTTGATTATGAAAAGCATGAGGAAGATCACCTTTATTTTACTGAGACATAATAAAGCTGTGGCTAATCAAGATTATTTCTATTTGGCTTTAGAAAATAAATATGTAGATATTTGTTATTTAGGGAATTCATAGTGAGTGAAATTTTCAGAGCATCTTGCGGAGATCCACTCAGAAGGAATTAAAAAGTCTATTTTACTGTTGTTTCTCTGACCAATTCCAGTCCACAATTCATTATTTGTCAAAGTTCCATTCCTTTCCAGTCTTAGGAAAAGCATATTTACGTTTCTAAACTTACTTGTCTGTCAAGCTCTTAGTTTTCCCTGGGGTTAGAAAAGATAAATAAGTGGGTATTTTTTTTTTGTTTCGATAAGTTTTTTTTTTTTTGGTAGCTAAGAGTAAGAGCTTGGAATATCTTTCCTTAGGTTCCGCAGACTGCATATGTAATCAGGGAAGGTGACAAGTCGATAAGAGTTCAAAAGAGAACAGAGGACCTCTGGGAGAGAGTTGAATGCTTTTCTAGGGAAGAATAGTGGATCACTGTTCCCCAAACCTGTTTGTAATGTTAAGCTGCTATTTTATGTACACTCAAATGCAGTTTTGACTATGTGTCCATTTCTGCTTGTTGGGAATTTACGCCTTCTTTAGCAATAGATACTGCTCCTAAAAAAGAGTAAGAAAAGAAACAGATGGATGTAGACACAGTGACCTGCATAGCTAGCAGAATCCTGCACCATGGGGCCGACTTACTCGAGGCAATCTTGCTGAAGAGCTCTTCTGACTTCGAAGGCTGAATCGCTTACTATTTCGTTAATGACCAGAATTAAAGATAGCTCCCATTTGTGTGAGACACAAGCAGAATTAATATGCAAATGCAAAGCAAAGATGGAGTCTAACATTTGGTGAAAAACTCGGTGTTCTATGCTATCAAACAATGAGAAAAATATTATTAAGTTTGATTTTTCTACCCATGTGTAGCTGGCCATATTTTTTCCAGGCGATTTCCCCAAGCATATGCTTTTCCCTTGCATCAGAGGTTCCCTCATTAAGATGATCGTGTCCAATGCTCACTCCAGCTGGTACTGAGCAACAGAACAACCAACTAACTGCATGAATAAGGTTTCACTCAGGCAGAAAGATAAGTTTCTTTTTCTTTGTTTCCGTTGCTTTTGTGACATAAGGAGGGAAGCAGCGATAGATAGCTACGCTCCTGGGGATCTGAAATTGGAGCACATAACACAGACAGAGACTGAGCAATAGAATGGAGACAAAGATCTATGAAGCACGAAAGTATCAAAAGAAAACACCAGAGTGAAGTAGATTGACAATAAAGAGGAAAAGGGAGAAGTGGGAGAAGAAAAGACTGGAAGAGACACCATGTCTGTAGTGAGGCTGAAGCAGCCGGGCAGGCCATGGTTACCAGAGGAATTACAGCACTCACAGGCTTAGTAGCTCCAGCCATTCTTCTATTTTAACATCGCACTGGGCAAATAGCATATTGAATTTGACACACAACTTGAGCAGATTATAATCCCTATATGTTCATATGCTAACATCATCATATGAGCATCTGACATATTATAATGAGGGAGAAAATGGCTGCACTGTAACAAGACTAGTTCTAGGAGGTGGAAGATGAAAATACTTAAACTGTGAAGATCAGGCTCGTTCCAAGCTCTGGAGCCTGAATTTTCTGATTTTCTGATTTTGTCACTTTCAGAAACTGTTCACATGAAGTCGAGATGTAAATCTTTTCTTTTTACAACAAACCTGGCAGTTTTCTGTCTTCAGTTCCTGAGAACAGATAGCCATAGATCATGCAGAGCAGGTCCGATGAGGAGATAAAGTGAGCTGTCCCTGCAAAGCCCAGTCTGAAGAACCTATTTCAAACTACCAGCTCTCTTGAAGCTGTCCCACACTGAAGCTGTCCCTCCCCTGAACTAGGACACATTTTCCATTGCTGTGACCAGAAATTAATGAGTAAGAAATAAAGGGCTAAAAGGGAGGAGTGGGGAAACAGAGAGGAAGTCACTTAGAGTATTACTTCATTTGATCACTTGACATCCCATTATTGATCAATTTCCTCGAGCAGCGCTAGTAATATTTCCATTTGACCCTATCACATGCCAGTGTAGCTCAATGGCATCTGGTTGCTTCAGGAATACGAAGAGCCTCAAACTGCTCATTCAGGGTCTTGATGAAGAAGTCTGACCATCTTCTAGGTAGGCGGTCACGTGATCTTTTGACATCCCATGGGATCCAGTCGGTAATGGCTCTAGTCCAGCGCCATTACCAAGCGGTCGCCTGTCTCCAAATTGCATTACATGTCCAGCCCATCTGATTTTCAATGCCTTGGCAAACGAGACAGCATCCCTGATTCTGGAACAGCGACAGAGGTCGGAACTCCGGATTCCTTCTTTCATTTGAGTGAGGCGTGATATTCCATGCATAGCTCTTTGGATTCCTCTTTGGGAGACCCGAATAGCATTCTCATCCTGCTTTCGTAGGGCCCAGGTCTCTGAGGTGTATGTTGTTAATGCAGAGAGAATGGTGGAGTTGAAGAGATGTGCCCAGAGCCAGAGGTTCTTTGTTCTTTTGGCTATTTCTTCCATGTTTAAGTGTAAAACATCTAAGTGTAGATGCTTTCTACATTGAGAAAGTATAGGAAGTTTATTAATTTAGGCACAGTTACATAGGTTAAACCCCTCCCTCTTCCGGAAACCAAATTCGATCATTGCCACTATACTTCTCTGCTTTAACCTTTTGATATTTATTTTAGGTACCATAATTCTCAGCATTGATTATGACTCGGTGTCATGTACCACGCCCTCCAGCAGGGCATCACTGTCT
The DNA here is from genome assembly GCA_021461705.1 of Cryptotis parvus. NCBI lineage: Eukaryota > Metazoa > Chordata > Mammalia > Eulipotyphla > Soricidae > Cryptotis > Cryptotis parvus. Next base: position 91,016 of record JAJIBD010038906.1, read on the forward strand.
CCGTGTCACCCTCCCTACAGTGACATGCTTCCCATTAAAGACCTGCTCTTGATTTTGGTTACCTGGAGCATTTGTGTTTTCTTACTGTTTCTTTATATCTCTCAGATGAGGGAGATGGTTCTGGATCTGTTCCTCACCTTCAGGCTAATTCACTTAACATAACAGTCTCCAGATCTATCCACATAGTGGCAAATTGAATGAATCGGCTTTTCTTCTAGCTGAGTAGTATTCCACTGTGTAATGTGTATTATTATTTGTTTTTATAGTCATCTCTTCTTGGTCACTTGGGTTGTTTCCTTTGAGTTTTTGGTTTTTGGGGCCACACCAAAAAGAGCTCAGGGAATCCTCACATTACAAAGTTCAGAGGTTACTCCCAGCAGGATCAAGGAACCATGTGGTGCCTGGCATTGAAGCTGGGTTCCTGCAAGCAAAGTATTCATACCAGCCCTTTGTGCTGTCTCATTGGCCCACTACTATCCTTTCTGTAGTGAGTATTATCTAGAAAAACCTGGGAAAAAAATTTTCCAGTGTCTCAATCACTTGAAACTTTGAATAAGAATCAAAGTTTGAATCACTTTGAGTGAGAAAAACTCAATCAGTTTTTCACACACACACACACACACACACACACACACACACACTCTCACTCACTCACTCACTCACTTCACTCACTCACTCACACAAACAATATCTGGAAAAAAAACATTTTGTTTTGCTACATGTGGAAAGTGGGATTCAGTGTATAGAGGCCAAGGACACTGCTAACATCAATAATACATAGGATAACCTTCTCCATAAGGGAAAACCGGGCTTAAAAATCAAAAGTGCTTGCTTGGGACACTGCAATACTGACACAATAATATAATATAAGAGAAATACAAAATATATAAAAGAAATATAAAATATAAAAACACAATAGTATAAAAGAAATACAAAAAAGTTCCAGCAAATCCATTTGATCATCTATCCTCATCAGCAAACACTCAATGAATATGTTCAAGACAGTATTCCAGGACTTGAGATGCAAAGAAGACATGCATATCATCCTGTCCCTTATTGATTTGCTGCCCTCAACAAAAGCCTCATCTAGGATATAAACATACAATAAAAAGAGAGATCCCCCACCAGGGGCGTCATCAAGAAAGGCTGCGGGAAGTGATGGCCAGTTCTTTGGCAGAGGAGGGGATGTGTGCTTTTAAGGAAGGGAAGGGAAGAGCAACGAGGCAGTACAGGAAGCAAACCCACGGAAAGAGATCAGAGCAAACTGGAGTGGAAAGAGGGAAAGATACTGTTGGACAGTACTAGTACTTGGGGCCAGACTATGTGATATGAAAACAAGGCTGAGAAGGTTTTGTTGCTACTTGTTTGCTTTTACTGGATCTTAGTAGAAAAAGAAAATAGCTGAAGGTTGTTGAACGTGTGCCTTCATGAGAGGGTTGTGGGAAGTACCACGATCCGAGACTTTACTTGAAACTTTATCCCAGCAGAAGTGATGTGTGGTGGCTTTGAAAAACCCCACCTCATTGGCACATACACACCTAGTCATGAAGGAGAGGAGCACAGGCTCCGCTCATGGCCTTGCGCCTGACAGTCTCCTTTTATCTATTCTTAAGCTCGGGCTGCTTTACCAGACAATTGTCTCCAATCTTACTTACAATTTCTTTTCTCTTTTCACTTTATGATTTCATTTTATAGCTATTTTTGAGCTTGATCCTAGGTTCCCTTAAGTGATAGAATTTGTTTCTCCATTCCATTAGTTCTTACTAACATCAGACTTACCTAGAGATGGTGGGAGTGGGAGAATGAAAAGAATAATTACCAGTGGGTGGTGAATACGCTTCCTACCAACTGTGGAAATGGTTCTTATGGTGTATGCATGTGTCAAAACTGATGCAATCATAATGAAAAATAGTTTGGAAGTTTCTCAAAATTATTGAAAATAGAAATAGCATATGACCAGTTATTCCACATCAGGTAACAAAAAAACACAAAGACATTGATTTGAAGGGACATATGTTCATTGGAGCTATTCTCTTTATTTCAGCACTATTCACAATAGTCAAGACATAGAAACAATCTAATTGTCCTTAATGGACAAATAAAAGGAATGCAGTAAATATACACATCACCAATACTACTCAACTATGAACATTATAAAATGTTGGAATTTGTGCATTGCGGATATGACCCTATTATATGCCCCTGGTGGGGCATATATGTGGCTTGGATGAGGCCCTGGATTTCATACTCAGAACTGAAGGTCACCCCAAGTGACCATAGCCCCTAGTACTGCTGGTTTGGTGCTGACAACTAACGCCTTCCACTCTGTCCCATGCATTGCAAGCTTTCCTTCTCCTTTTTAGTCAAGCACAGTGTGTTCAACTGCAAATGGGATTCGAAGTGGGCTTTGGCTGGAGATTCTTGACACGTACATACCACATATACTCCTTGACATTCTTCTATTCTTCTTTGGCTTCTAGATACAATTTTCTTTTGATTCTCCTATTACTTTTTTCTCTAACTTGTTATCACTTATCTTCCCATTGTTCATAAATTTGCTTGAGCAGGCACCAGTATCATCTCCATATGTCCTGTTGCATGCTAGTGTAGCCTAAGGGCATCTGCTTGCTCCAGGAACACGAAGAGCCTCAAACCATTTGCTCAGGTCATGGGAATGAGGTCTATAATTGTCACTGGTATTTAGCATATAAAATATCACATGGGTAGCTTGCCAGGCTCTAAAGTGTGGGTGGTATACTCTCAGTAGTAGGCTCTCAGTTCGTGCATTTACTGATGAACCACAATGGGGAGAGATCGGCTTTTCTCTTGGGTGGAGCTCTGACTAGGTGTGGAGTCCGGATGTTGAAGATGATGGCCCTCATGGTGTGGGGGTTACTCTGACTTCTTGTGAGTCTCTATTGGGATGGTGGGCTAGAGTTAGAACCCGCCTTCCCTCCTGGATGCCTCATGATCAGCTGAGCACAGGGAGAGCCGGTAGCAGCTCTGTGTTTCTGTGTCTCACTTTTTTTTCCTATACAATCTAATTATTTCCACCTCTTGGCATTCCTGTGCTTTATTAATCACTATATTTTGTTGTTGACTACACCTAGTGTGTTCATCTAACAAAAAACATATCGACATCTATAGAATGTTCCTTCTTAGATTCTTCTGTGAAAAGACCAGCTTCTGTCTTTCCCACCTGCCCCTTGTTCTCCTGTTCATTTACTCTTATAGATTTGGTACCCATAATGTTAATCATTCTGTGGAGAAGTCTACAGAAAGTTTCAAGGGAACAAGGGAGATTCCCAGTCAAGGAGTCTTATCACTTGTCTTGTCTTCCCATTGTTCATTGATTTGCCGAGCAGGTGCCAGTAACGTCTCCATTTGTTGGGAATGAGGTCCATTATTGTTACTGTTTTTGGCATATTGAATGCACCATGGGTAGCTTGTCATGCTCTGCCATGGCTCTGGGTTCATCCCAGGGGGACCATAGTCAAGGAGAAAGTTGGAAAAATTGAGTCCTATCCCTAAGCACTGGAGTTACTTCATGAATGAATCCTCTATCTGATGAGCTTTGAGAACATCACCATCTTCAGCCCTAGAAGACTCCTTTGTAGAGCAGCACCTAGCTCAACTTTGTGGAATTCCTCATCCACAAAATCTAAAATAATTTTTATAAATTCCACCCTCATTGGTGCATAGACAGTGGGTGGGTGAGGATGGGGTTACACTTGGTGATATTTAGCCTGGGGGTGGCAGACGATTCAGGTCTTGCATCCAGCCATCCACTGCTCTTGGAGCTATATAGTATCAGGGATTGAACTCAGGGTCTTGCTTTTGCTAGACCTGGCCTCCACCACTTGAGCTATCTCTCCAGCCCCTAAGCTTTGCAAAAAAAATTATTATGCAGCTATAGAAAATCATTAATGACCTGTAATAAACATTAAATACAGAATATCAAATTTGAAACTTTAGTATTCTATAAAACAGAACTAGTCTTATCATTGTCACTATCATAGAGATTTTTTTTCATTCTTTGTTGTTATTGCTGCAGGTCAAATCTAGCAATGCCATGGATAAACCTTAGGCTTCACACATGCTGGATATGCTCTCTACCACTCAGCCATGTCCCCAGGCTTCCTGGCACTGAATCTTTCAGTATTGACTGTGCCTCTATGATATAGGTGTGCAGTTGAACCCATGCTTTGATATAGCTGTTTTTTAAAAGTCACAACAAACTGCTCATAGGTCATAGGGCATACCTAAAGACAATAATTATCCTGTTGTGTTTTTTTTTTTAAATTTTGGTAGAATGTAGGCATTCTCTTAAAACTTTCTAAGAGCTTTCATAGCTCTCGGGCCTCAGAGGAGGAGGCCCCAAAGTCCAGAAAAATAGAATGAAAGGCAGGAGAGACAAATAATGCACACAGAAAGGAAGCAAACAGAGTAGCACTTGAGACAGCGGCCAGAAGAATGATAACCAACTCATTGCCTCTAAAGAGAATGACTGTGCACTGCGCCAAATGCAGACTGGCCCACAAAGGAGATGGAAGACATGTTTTCCTAGAGGAGCGGTCTGATCTTTGGGCTAGAGTCACATCAGTAGCTGGGGGCAATGATGGTGGAATCCTTAGAAGATAGCTCAGTGTTGCTATATTTGGCCAATCAACAGAAGCAGCCCTAGGCTCAGGCAGCTGCCTGGGGCCCTGCTCCTGTGGGTGTACATCATGCAATAGCCTCTGGGTACATTTACAAATATTATTTTTAGATGTCAGTTTTGGCTTTCAGAAATTTTGGCTGTAAGTTCCTTCACTCTCCACCCTTAAATTAGGTTTGTTCCCTGTGGAATGTCAGGCGTTCTGTGATGAAACCAGATCAACTGTGTACAGAAAGCTATTAAAATTTCTCTTTGGATTCTTAGTTTTGCTTTCCCTGCTGGGGTGGCTTTTGGTTAAAGGAGATTTATAAAGAAAATCTTTTGGTAAAGACAGCAAAACTGAAACAAATTTAACAAAATGCAGATCTAGCAGGCAACAACTAGACTGAAAGAAAAGGAAAGGGTTTAGTTTACTCTTATGGAATGAGACTGTATTTTTAAAATGCAGTCATTAGTTGATGGAATGTTCTAGAATTGGTCATTCTCTACTAAGAACCGAGATTATGTTTCCCTGGGGGTATAACAAAACTACATCCTCAGAGAAAAGAAGAGCCTTGGAGAGGTAGAGCATGCATTTTAGCAGAGTAAGCTGAGACAGAAACAAGGCTTTCTTCATGATTCTGAGGGTAGGTGGGAGAGGTTGCCCGTGGCTGTGACAGGTAGAAGAGGTTATTATCAGGGGAGAAGTCCTGCCGGGCCTGGCCAGTGGCCCTTTGTTACTCTCTCTCCATGCAAGAGTTTTGACAGTGGTTCAAGTCAGGGTAAGTGTTAAAGAAGCACTTTAATCACTGTTAGGACTGTAGGTTACTGATTATAAGGATAATAAATAGAGAAAAAGACATTGCATCTTGCTGCTACTGAACCAAGGAATTTTAGGATGTCTTAATCCTTATAATGAGATCTCTCTTTGATGACGAAGGTCATGGGGACTTTTTTTTAATATAAAGAGCTTGCTAACACTTAATCAGATTTATGAATTTTTTAGAACTAATATATAACTAGAGTGTTTATATATATATATTTTTTTCTGATAGATCCTTGCTTTCTCCCTCTTCCTTGGCTTCTTTCATCTCTTCCTCTAATTTTCAGAAACATAATCAGGGAATTTGGTTCCAAACTTGGTGCAACCACTCTCCGAGATCTTCACTATACTTAACAGGTACTGGCAAAGGACAAATCAACCTCTAAGACTCTCATTGCCTCAACATATTTTAAAAATTTTTAAATATTTTATTATACCACTGTGAGATACACAGTTACAAAGATGTTCATAAGATGTTTATATTTGGGATTTTGGTCATACAATGTTCCAGCATCCATCCCTCCACCAGTGCCCATTTCCCACCAACAATGTCCCCAATTCCCTCCCCCACCAGCCTGCCTCTGTGGCAGGTTCTTAAATTCTTTTCTTTCTCTCTCTCTCTTTCTCTTTTCCTTCCCTTCCACATTGTGGATTACAATACATACATTAAGAGGTTGTCATGTGTATCTTTTTGCCTGTATTTAATGCTCAATTCTAGGTTGGTATCAGCAATTTTGACAATTATTAGCAGACTGTTCCATTCTCTGTCTTACCTAGCCTCTGACTCCCACTCATTTGTGATAATTTCCACCTTTGACAAGACCTCCTGTTCCGTGCTTTGCCTGACCTTGGATTTTGGTATCATAATATGTACATACATATATATATATTTATATATATATATAAATATATATATTTATTTATGTCATGCAAATAAATGCAGTCATTCTATATCTGTCTCTCTCTTTCTGGCTAATTTCACTCAACATGATCCTCTCCATGTCCATCCATTTATAACATTGCCTCAACATTTCCAGTTCCCCAACACCTCACAGGGGCCCAACCAGCAAGACCTCTAATAGTCACCATTTGTCATCAAGAGCACATTCATTGGTCAGTTATCCTTAAAAACACAAAAAATATGAACTCATCCTCTGAAATAATCCCCAAATTTTCTTTTTGTACTTTATAGTCCATAATCAGAAAAGTCTTGACTCTTCAACCTTTCACCCTAATATTCCATTCATTGTCTTGTCTTAACTTGGAGCAGAAAATATTGGACATGTAGAATCTGAAGAAAATGTTTTAGGCTTTTCAATCCTAAAGATTCCATTGCATCTACTTAATTTCCCATTGTAAGCACAAAACTGTAAGAGTAAATGTCCAAACCAATGATCATAGCAGTGGTATAATAAAAGTTTACATAATCAAAAGGTAATCCTGACTTGGTCCAGGAGTGGTTAGTTTTTGACCCTTGCTCTAAGGGAAAACTACTTCTATGAGGATCATACATCCCCCAGCTTCCAGGGGAAATTTCCTCTATTAGAGGCACTGTCAATTACTCATTTCACTCTTGTGTTCCCTTAGTTTTATGGGGTGGGGCAGTGGGGGTTATTTTATAGTTTTGCTTTTTTTGGGTCACACTGGGCAATGCTCAAGGCTTACTTCTGGCTCTGAACTCAGGAATTACCCATGGTGGTGCTTTGGGGACCATATGGAATGCCAGAAATTGAACTAATGCCCTCCCCACTGTACTATCTATTGCTCTGGTGCCCTTTAGTTCTTTTTTTAAATAAATAGTTGAATATTTAAATCACATTACCCTCAACTGTGTCACTATCAGATCTCAAACTTTAGAAAATGGTTCATCCAATACTTTGTTCTCTCAGTTTCTTATCTTTTAGTGTCAATACTACCTCAGTCACTCACAAAGATATATCCTGATTTTGTTATAACTAAGTGCTTCTCAGAATCTCTTCAACATCTCTTTCAAAATAGCCTCATAATCTTCAAAATGTCTAGTAATTCACTCTTGAGTTTAGGAATTTCGTTGTTAATTCAAATCTATTGACATCACTCTTTCATATACCATTTTCTTCCTATCCTCACATCTTTACTAGACTTGACATTTATCACTTGAACCATGCCCAAAGAAATAAACATAAACATAACCCTTTACCTTCCTTTGCCCTTCGTCATAATCCAACCTTGACAAACCCACAAAATCTGCCATCTTAATGCCCACAAAAATCTATGCCAACTTCAGAAAGCAATCACAAAGTCACACAGACTGGATTCACTATAGACAAATACAGAAAACACAACAAAAATCTGTCCTGGTGGAACTATCATTTTGGTAAAAGAGAAAACAATGCATAAGATAAATAAAATATATAGCAAGAGGATAATAACTTCTAAAGAGAAATGATATTCCATTGTAAAATTAAAATAAAGGGGAAAATGTAATGGAGGATGTGTTATTTTATAGATGGTGATCAAGGAAAAATGAGATATTCTGGTATGAATACAATAAGTAGATAAGGTTGGGAAAAAGATGTGATGTGTGTATTTGTAGACAAAGATCCCAAGCTGAGTAGACAGGACAGTGCTAAGGCTTGTGAAGAAGGTGAGTTGGTCTTTAGAGAACCAGAAGAGAAACCTAGTCAGCTCAAGCAGGGAACAGCTCAGGGCGACAGTAGAAAGAGGCATGCTTCAAAATCATTACCTACTAAGTGCTGCATAACAAACTAACCAAAAGGTAGAGGTTTAAAAATACCATCCATTTATCAGCTCACAATTTCCTCGGTCAGGTATGCTTGCTGAGTTAGTGTGTTCCTTGGTTCAAATCTCTTGGAGTTGCAATCTAGGTATCTATTGGGCTGTGTTCTCATCTGAGCCTCAACTAGGAAAGTGGTCACTTTCTGGCTCACTTATGCTGTTAGCTGAATTCATTCCCTCTCTTGTAAAAATGAAAGTTTCATAGCTTTTTCTTTTGTTGTTTTGTATTATTTCCTGGATGTTACCAGAGACCATTCCTTACTGGCTCCACTCACAGGCGGTACAAACGATAGTTTACTTCCCCAGGCTCAGCAAGAGGGTAAAAGACTCAATTAGCTGTACGAAATGTTATATAAATAAAATTCAGAGTCATTATATGACGCATTTCCTGAATTCTCTAGGTTGGAAGCTAGTCACAGTTCCCATACATAGTCAAGGAAGGACGGTCACCTAGAGATTATAAATAAGGACAACGGTGTATTTTGTAAGTTGACCAGATGCTGAAGTCTGTGATTGGCAGAGCCAATGTAGACACGAAAGATCTAAGTGCTGCAAGAGATTGACCAACACACACCAGTAGTATCTATGGAACATCCAGCACCTCCCTCTACTATCAACCATATATAATTCAGGGTCCAGTCCTCAGGAATTTTGGACTCCCATTTCTCTATTATCTAGTTTTCTAAACTTACACTAACTCACTTAGTTGGGAGCACTATAGCAAAGAAGTTCAAAGAACACAATGCCTCAGGAGCAAGCCTCAAACAACAGAAGATGGCACCTAATAGACAAGTCCTGGTCCCTCCTTATTTTGGGAGGAACATTTAGTCATTTTTTTGCACAGGACCTAGACATTTTTCCCACAGTAAGACTAACCGATAGATACTGAGAGCAGCAACCATCTTGATAATATTCTTATTGACTAATTTCTCCCATATTTTCCACTTTGTTTCTCTCACTTTTATTTCTGGAGGTCATCTTTAAAATAAATTCCCTGGAACAGGAGCGATAGCCCAGCGGGTAGGGCATTTGCCTTTGCCGTGGCTGCCTGTCAGCCCAGGTTCGGTCCCCGGCATCCCATATGGTCCCCAAGCACCGCCAGGAGTGATTCCTGAGTGCAGAGCCGGGAGTAACCCCTGAGCATTGCCGGGTGTGACCCAAAAAGCAAAAAAATAACTAACTAAATAAATAATAAAATAAAATAAATTCCTTTCCCAAATACTGTTGGTTGCCAGACACCCAGGCCGACACTGTGTGCTGTCCCTCTGATCTCAGTAGCGAGGAGCCTATGCTATATATGGGTTTGTAATAAAGGGTGGGGGAGCCTATAGCCTCATTCTGGGAGGGCAGATACAGTGAGTAAATCAGGAACAAACCTGGGAACTTGATGAGCAACAGAGTACAGAACTTGGCATTTCCTAAGTTTCTGTCTGCTCTTCTCTCTCTCTCTCTCTCTCTCTCTCTCTCTCTCTCTCTCTCTCTCTCTCTCTTTAATAAGAAATAATGGTCCTTTCTCAGTTGTCATTTGTAAATTACAGCTTGTTGTTTTAGTTACACAGTGAGGAAAAAAAATCGTATCGATTAGAAAGAGTTCAAGATTTCTTCCACCTGACAAGAATTGAAATTAAAACCCCCAATCACCCTATTCCTACACAGATAAACTGTTATTCATACATATTCCTTATCTTTAAATCATTTTGACTTAAATTTGATGTAAATAAGGTACTGCATATTCATGCATTGGTTTATAGCCTTTGTGCTGAAGTTTCTGTTTCCTTCACGTGATTTCCTTTTTGCAATGGGCACCTCCTGAGAGAGAGGAAATAAGAATTTGTAAGTTAAGTGTATTTGATATGTAAAATGGTGCTTACTATGTATATCTTTTATTCTGGAAGGTGAAATCATATTTTCCTCACTTGGGGATGAGGGAACCTTCATTTGCTCATTCAGTTATCACTGAATAAATATATCAAATGTGGAAAAAATCTTTTAAAATTATATATACAGTTTTTTTTTATCAATTCAGAAAAACTTTCTTAACATATGTCCTAAAGAATTATCAGAGGTCAAATGTGGTGAGAAAGAGGAAGTGATGAAGGACATTTGGTTAACAACTTCACAAGTTTTAGTAGGAAAATAGAGTACATCTCACACAATAGCTCAGCTTTATAAAAAGAAAATACTTTTATGAAATCTCTAATGGATTACAATCAGTTCAGCCAAGGGAGTATTCCTTCTATGATATTTCTTAAAATATCTGATTATCTTTTTAGCTAATTGCATGCCCTAGTAAGGAATAAAACAGTGGTTCAAAGAACTGTATGATTCAAAGAACTCAACCAAATGAATCAAGAATAAATCAAAATAGTTTCCACAGCATCCCAGTACCCTCTCCGATGAAAGCCACTTCTGATAACCAATCATTCCTCTATAGGTATAAAGAGCATCCTTTACTCTAGCTTGGCACTTTTCCTCATGCTACTGAGACTTCAGGAAAGGCCCCGGACATTGGGCATTGTATCCTAACAGTTCTTTTTTTTTCTTGTGTTAGCATTGTTTCTCTGGGTTAAGACGGTTATAATCTACAGAAAATGTGTTTTCAAAATTTTTTGAAAGCCTACTTTTGCTGAGACTCTCACATGTGTAAAGAGTGTGCAAGTTATAAAAACATTTCTCTTTTACTTTTTCCTTTCAGTTTGCTTCATGTCACAGAAGTCTATAGGAAGTGGGTCTGGAGTGATAGCACAGCAGGTAGGGCATTTGCCTTGCACGGCCGACCTGGGTTTAATCCCTGGCACCCCATTAGGTCCCCTGAGCACCGCTATGAGTAATTCCTGAGTGCAGAGCCAGGAGTAACCCCTGAGCATTGCTGGGTGTGACCCAAAGAGCAAAAAAAAAAAAAAAACAGAAGTCTACAGGAAGTTCCTTGTGGGCCTCTGCATATTTTTATTCATCCATCCATCCATCCATCCATCCATCCATCCATCCATCCATCCACCCACCCACCCACCCATCCACCCACCCACCCACCCACCCACCATCCATCCATCCATCCATCCATCCATCCATCCATCCATCCATCCATCCATCCATCCATCCATCCATCCATCCATCCATCCATCCATCCATCCATTCATTCATTTACGTGTTTATTTATGTATTTGTTTTTGCTTTTTTGGGTCACACCTGGCAATGCTCAGGGGGTGACTTTTGGCTCTACACTCAGGAATTACTTCTGGTGGTGCTTGGGGTACCATATGGGATGCTGGGGATTGAACCTGGTTGGCTGTGTGCAAGGCAAACACCCTACTTGCTGTACTTTCCCTCCGGCCCCTCTATGTATTTTATTTTGAGCTTAAAACCAAGACAAATTTCTTATTTTTCAGTTATGGAGATTAGAAGTCTTAAGTAGCATAACAGTGTTATTCTGGAGATGCTGGGAGTGAACCACTTGCCTTATTTTTGCCTATGGTACTTTTCTAGAGTACAACTTGTGGTCTCTGCCTCTACTTTCAAAGACAGAGTTGTATATTTTCCAAACTTCATATGACTGAAAATCTGTCTCTCTTTTCTATATTTCAATATATTTGTGATGATTTTGAGTATACTTAGATGATCTAGTACCCAGAGGCAAAGGTAGGCAGGAGAAATTGGCCAGAGGGGGTTTACGGACTGTAGCAGTAAGGCACTAACAATCATACACATATGAATGCATGAAGCTAAAACCCTGAAATTTCATTTTTAACTATTGAATAGTCAATAAAATTAATGTTGAGTATATAGAATAGCTGGACAGTCTTTGATTTGGGGAACTGTTATTAAAAGAGATCCTGAGTGTCTGATAAGAACCAATTTAAGTTCTTTGTAGAATCCCTACACAGTTAAACTTATAAGTTTCTGACTATGAAGCTCACAGAGGTAAGAAATGAAATGTCTCTCTCTCTCTCTCTTTCTTTTTAATTGATGAGGGAAATATGTTTCTTTGAATTAGCCTACTGAATTGAATTTTGGATTTTCACCTCCAAAACGTAACTTTTCTATCTCAAACCTTCTTGGTAATAAATTGAAACTGGTGAAACTAGCTTCTTGGGCTGGCATTTTAGCATTGTGCTTCATTTCCTTAATATTTATGTAGTAGCGATTCAACAGTAAAACAATGACCCCAATAGTAAAAAATATGTTGCCTCAACAAAGAAAGAAATTTTCAAATGCATTGCTTAGTCCTTTTGGTGTTTTTCCTCTCCTGACCCTTACTATCAATAGCATGTATTGTTTTCCAGATCTTTTCTTCTGCTCTGCCTTTGGAGTTATTATTTTAGGACCATTCCTTCCTTAAAACTATTTTTGAGAACTGATAGCTGGTTGCACTGTTACTTCGGACTCTCTTGAGACCTTCTTCTTGAGCACCATGCTTTCTTAGAGTATGTGTTACGTACTGTGATGGTCAGGACTTTGTCAACAAGCTTTCTGGTCTTTGCCAACAGAACAATGTAGGTGTCTGTGTGTATCAGGCAGGCAGTTGAACAGTCTGTGGGTCTAAGTATCTGAGGGCTTTCCTCAGAGTTCTTTTATGTTGTTTAAGATCTCCAACTTGAGATTGTGTCACCTTCTACGCTTAGGTGCTGACTTACTCTATTCAAGGTATAGAAAATTTGGTTCCCAGATGTTTTCCATGTTGTTTCAGGTATGAAACCTGAGAAAGTTATGGATTTCAGGCTCTGTCTTTTGGATTGCTGCTAAAAAGAAGGGAGAAATTTTAATGGTCCAGAGGTTAAAAAATTTGTAAAGTAAATATTTAAAACAAAGGCCCATACATTGTAGTGAGTATGGAAATGGTCCTTGTTCTTGACTCCAAGAGACGCAAAACTTAGCTGATGGAATCAGAGAAATAGTAGAGTCAGAAAGGTGCTTTTGCTTTGCATGCAGGTACAATGCCAGGCACTCCTTAGAGTTCCCTGAGTCTACCTGGAGTGATCCCTGAGTGCAGAGCTAGGAGGAAGCACTGAGCCCAGCTAGGTATACCCACAAAACAAACAAACAAATAAACACACCCAAAACAACAAAGTCAAGATGGCCAAAAACCGTTTTCTTGATGTACACCTAATTCCCCTTTGATTGTGTCTTACATTGAGTGAGCTTTTTGATTTTATTAGAAAAGTTATGAGAATACGTAGTGCTTGATTAAGTCATGATTAATTTGGAAAACTTCTACATTGAATATCGCCCCTAAGAAAAATTTAGAGAATTCTCAATTGAATGTTTTATCGGGATAAGATTAACTTGACAAAAGGGGAAGTCTATAAAGGCAAAATGACTAGTCTAGCCATAGGGAATTTTTTAAAGACCTACACTTGTATGTTAAAAAATAATGACTTACTTTTTGAATAGTGCTGAAGATGCTTTTAAGGTTACAGTGGCACTAGGGCTCTTTTGAACTTGCCAAACTTGTCTTTTACATGCTAAATTTAAAACCATGGATTGAAAAAAAATGAACTGTGGGAGTTACTTTCATGGAAAACAAAAGAGAAGAGAAGGGGTCTCAGTGTTCCTTTTCTTGCCTTTCTTTAGTACTATCAACTAGTTTTCTCCTTTGAAAATTAATATAAGTCTCAGAATATAGAAAGCATTTTAGTATTACAAATTCTTGAGAAAAAATTTGCTGTCATTTATTTCTGAAATGACTGTTTCCCTAATACTGCAAGAATTATTTCCAATTTATCTTGACTAACACTTGATAAGATATTTAAAATTAAGTGATCTTGTGGTAATTTTTTTTAAAGTAAAGGATTTTCTTTATCAAACCAGTACTGCACGTTAAAAAAGGAATAACAGTCATAGGCTGACTAATATGGGTAAGACAGGAGAGAACGACATAACACTTTACATCTTGGCATTCTATTTGCCATAATTTATAAAAAGGAAAAATCAGAAGTGAGAACACCCTCTCTCAGATATTATGCTTAGCTATAGGGGAGCATAAATTGAGTTTTCAATGGTCACTTTATAAACTAGTGAGTTTTACAATTGAAATTATAATGAAAACTTAAAGCTTTTAGTCTATGCTGTTTTGTGTCTCCCATTTCATATTCTATACGGTCTCTGAATATCATAATTAGAATTCATTCATATAATAGATAGTAACAATATAAATTCTTAGTTTGGAAATGTCAAAAACTAGGCAAATATTTTTTTTTGAAAATGTGATGTTAGATACTATTCTCCAGTGAGATAATATTAAAAAAAATATAAATTAGCTTTAAAATGTAGAGTTTAATGTGAAACACACATGTCTCTATAGGTATAAAATTGGGTATAATAATCATATCATCCTGTGCTTATTAATCAGAATTAGGCCACATTAAATAAACAAGGAAAATAACTGACTTGACTTATTTGCACACGACTTTGTGACTAATAAGGATATAATAAAATGGAAATGCTTGTATTAAACTCCATTTCACCCAAGAATGCTGTTAAGTCAAAGAAAGTTGATTAAACGTGAGTAATTTAAATAAATGATAGACATCTTTAACAATGATTAGTCTCTTAGAGATTTGGGATAACTTCAAACATAGAACTAGGTTAAAATAAGTAATAGTTTGACACTAAAGACTATTTCGTGAAGATAATCTTCATAGACTATTCTGAGATTAATTAGATTAAGATTCCATCCCTGGGAGAATCTGGCGAATTAATATCTAGTTTTATGCAAGATTATTATAAGTGCAATAATTTTGAATGTGTTTCTAGTTGTTTTCTAACTTTATTTATAAAAACAATTATTACTTAGTTAATAGAAATACATTGATATCTAGACTATTATATTTACTAAAATTACTGGTAAAATTAATTACTGAATTTAACCATAAGAATAAATCTATAAAATGCGGGCACATCAAAAATTGTACTTTAGCAACCCACAATGTGTAGGAGAAGGAAGAGAGAGAGAGGGAGAGAGAGGAGATAAAGAACCTGCCATTTAGGCAGGATGTGGGAGGGGGAGGGAATTGGGGACACTGGTGGTGGGAAATGGGGACTGGTGGAGGGCGGGTGCTGGAACACTATGTGACCAAAACCTGCAAACATGAACAACGTTGTAATTGTATAACTCACGGTGGTATAATAAAATGCTTAAAAAACTTGTACTTTAAAATACAAATAAAGAAATTGTTAATTAATTTGCAAGTTTTATAAAGATACTGGTATAAAAATTTTTTCTAATTATAATTTTGATGTTAGAAATTAAGATTTTAAGGGCCATGCAGTCTAAAAATTATATGACATTATAGCTAATAAAAATTAGGAAATAACAGTAGGTATAAAGATATTAGATATGTTTTCAGAAAGAGAAAAGACAAAGAATGTAGGTATTTCACTGAAGAATGAGAAAGGAATTCTGTTTCAAGGTAAAACCAATTATTTATGGAATAAAATGAAATGTTTAGGACAAAATAAAGATTTCAGAGCAATGTGTAGATTTATGATAAGAGAAGTTTTGGAAGATGATATGTGTGGTCAGGTGAGTGAAAATCTAGTGAATTGCTATAAAAGTTTTAGTCAAGTTTTCATGCCAGTAGTATGCTTACATAATTCCAGACTTTTGTTTCTTCATCTTCTAAAAGAACAGAAATATTTTAAAAATTATTGTCAACTTTTAATTAGCAGATTGTAAATTGTTAAACTACCACACTTAAAAAAGCAAAGACCTTAGGAAAAGGGAGCTATCGTACAGCAGACAGGCCTTGCATTTGGTTGAACCAAGTTTGGTCCTCAGCATCCCATATGGTCCCCAGAGCAAGGAGTAATTCCATAGAACAGAACCAAGAGTAACCCTTGAGAACCACTGAGTTTGACTACAAAACAAAAACAAACAAAAACAAAAAAAAGCAAAGACATTTCCTTTTTTTAAAATTAAAAAACATTTTTCATTATACCACCATGAGATATACAGTTACAAAAAATGTTCATATTTGGGTAGCAATCTTACAGTGTTCCAGCACCCATCCCTCCATCAGTGTTCATTTCCCACCACCAATGTCCCTGATTCCCCCCCCTCCCCAGTCTGTGTCTATGGCAGGCGATTTTTTAACCCCCTCTCGATATATATATATATATATATATATATATATATATATATATATAAAGATCACGTGGCCGCCCACCTACATATATATGTATATGTATATATATATATATAATCGATGAATAACGGGATGTCAAGTGATATATATATCACTTGACATCCCGTTATTCATCGATTTGCTCGAGCGGGCGCCAGTAACATTTCTATTGGACCTTATCACATGCCAGCGTAGCCCAATGGCATCTGGTTGCTTCAGGAATACGAAGAGCCTCAAACTGCTCGTTCAGGGTCTTGATGAAGAAGTCTGACCATCTTGTAGGTGGGCGGCCACGTGATCTTTTGACATCCCATAGGATCCAGTCCATTACGGCTCTAGTCCAGCGGTCATCTCCAAATCGCATTACATGTCCAGCCCATCTGATTTTCAATGCCTTGGCAAATGAGACAGTGTCCCTGACTCTGGAACAACGACAGACATCGGAGCTCTGAATTCCTTCTTTCACTTGAGTGAGGCATGATATTCCAAGCATAGCTCTTTTGATTCCTCTTTGGGAGATCTGAGTAGCATTCTCATCCTGCTTTCGTAGGGCCCAGGTCTCTGAGGCATATGTTAATGCAGGTATAATGGTGGAGTTGAAGAGATGTGCCTGGAGCTGGAGGTTCTTTGTCTTTTTAGCTATTTCTTCAATGCTTTTGAAGGCATTCCATGCTGCTCTCTTCCTCCTGCGCAGCTCAGGTTTTAGATCATTCATCATGTTGACTTCTCGACCTAGGTACAAATATGTACATATATATATATATATATTATATATATATATATATATATATATATAAAATATAAATATATATGTATGTATATCCCTTTTCTTACACATTGTGGCTTGCAATACATACATTTAGAGGCTATCACGTATATCCTCTTACCTACTTTCAATGCTCAGTTCTACGCTGGTATTATCATTCACAATAATTATTAATACACTTTTCCTTTCTCTGTATTATCTAACCTCTGACTCCCACACATTTGCAGTAAGTTGTACCCACTGACAAGACCTCCTGATCAATGGTTTATCTGGCCTTCGATATTGGTATCATGCTTTTTTTTATATCCCGCAAATAAATGCAGTCATTCTATATCTGTCCTTTCCCTCTGGCTAATTTCACTAGCATGATCCTCTCTATTTATAGGCAAATTTCATAATTTCATTTTTTCCTTACAGCTGCGTAGTATTCCATTGTGTAGATGTACCACAGTTTCTTTATTCAGTCATCTGTTCTTGGGCACTCTGGTTGTTTCCAGATTCTGGCTATTGAGAATAGTGCTAAAGCAAAGACATTTCTTACAAAATTACTTCATAAGATGCATGTTAATTTTAATATAAGGCCCTTAATTACTTCATATAAACCTATTCTTGATATAAAAGTAATTAATTTTAATTTGCATCCATGAAGAATTTTATATTTTATTTGAAATCTTTGTTATTTTGGTTAAACTGAGTAATTAGGTATGACATCACAGTATTGAACTGTGCAGTGTTTAAAACTCTTTATATCTTAGACAAAGTTTATAGAAATAAGAATCTAAGAAAAGAATAAATTCAATTAAAAAATGGAAAGTAAATATCTTGGAAGAATCCCTAAGTATATCCATAATAATTGTTTTCTCTATTTATTAGATATAGAATATAATCTATCTATAACTATATCTATATATATGAATTAGATATATTTGGCTTGATGAAAGTTAATGGGAAGTATTTTCACATAAAAGAAATGTAGGGGCCGGAGCGATAGCCCAGCGGGTAGGGCGTTTGCCTTGCACGCGGCCGGCTTGTGCCGGCCTGGGTTCGATTCCCGGCATCCCATATGGTCCCCGCAGTGATTCCTGAGTGCAGAGCCAGGAGTAGCCCCTGAGCATTGCCGGGTGTGACCCAAAAAAAAAAAAAAAAAAAGAAATGTATAAATTTCTTTACATGTATGTGAATCTTAATGTGGATAAAAGAAATGTATAAAGAAATGTATAAATTTCTTTACATGTATGTGAATCTTAATGTTCTATACATATGTGAAATTTCTGAGATTTTGATATAATCTGTTCCATTCTGATGCTATTCCAAAAAAGCTGTATGCTGCAAAGCTGATCAAACTTTTTGTCAATTGATTTATTATAAGATTTTTAATTATAATCATTTTATAGCTTTTGTCATTTATGCAATTTATTATTTATTCTAAAGCTTTATGTTCAAAGGAATTCACTAGGAAAGACTGACAAAAAAATCTAGTATAAAGGTTTTTATGGAACTGAATTAAACATGTTTTCTGAGAAGCCAGAGCTACAGTACAGTGGGTAAGGCACTTGTCTCGCATGCACTGGACCTGGTTTTGGTGCCTGTCACTCCATGTGGTCCTTTGGGCAACTCTAGCAGTTATTAGAGTGATCCCTGAGCACAGATCCAGGAGTAATCTCTGAGTACCATTGGTTCTCACCCAAAGACTGAAAAACTTGTAGAAAGAAATTAAAAAGAACTGCTAACGAGAAATTTATTAGTACTTAGTACATCTTCTGTACACATAGTAAGATTCACCTAAGTAACTAATTCAGGTGGATTGTGTCATCTAATAGAGGACTTTGGGAAGAAAAAAAGTCAATGTTAGGAAGACTACGTATATGCACATGCGCGCATACACACACACACAGACACACACACACAGCATGAATGAGACTACTCAAAATGTATAATTTAAATTTGACCTCTAATAATTTGATCTCACGTTGGAGGAGACTTCAAGAGATCTGTGTCTATTTAAAAATCTTTCCAAAGTCAGCATCCATTATAACTTGGATTTCCTCCCATAAAATTATTAATCTGTTTTCATGTTCTGTTATGTGACATAATGTCAAATTTATTAGAATATTACAAAGTTATTAGAAATCCAATATGCAAATGAATTAATATTATTGTAATTATTTGGTAGAAAAACTGAGGAAAATATATTTTAATATCTTATTTTTTAGATATCAGGTTCTAGTCTTTTGAACTATTTTTGCAATTTTTGCTCTTTTACTGTGAGCTTAAACTGATCATGATTTTTTCTAATACTTATATATATTTCTAAGCTAATATTTCTAGTTTTTTCTTGTTGACTTGTGTGATTAAAACAGATGTCCATTTTTGTTCAAATACCTTGCAAACTGAATTTGGATAACTTGATATACGCACCCAAATTTAATGATACAAAGGTAATTTGTATCGGTCACACATGTAAATTAAATAATAGACCCACTCATTAATCAATATACTCTTTTTTTTCATTTTTGGTACATCCAGAAGTCTCCATTCTGTAGTGCCCACTCAGCAGTGCCATCAAGGATTATTCCTGGTAAGGCTCAGGAGACCATATGGGGTGTGAGGGATTGAACCTGGGTTGACCATGTAAAAGACAAGGGCCCTATCTGTTATATTATCTCTCCAGTTCCTGCTATTTCAACTTTTCTTAATTTCAGTTGCTACTGACATTTAAAAACCATGATTGGATTAGGAGCAAAGGCACCACTTTAATGTGCTAGAGAAAACCGACAAATTTAATTTCTCTGACATCACACTGCAGGAAGTATTATTAGAGGATGAAATGTAGCCTAGTCTGGTCAGAAGCTTTACTTATCTTAAGAGTTGCTGCTGAATCTTTGAATATGGTCTTCTCATATGCAAGGCTCTAGTCTCTCTGTCACAGAGAATTTAATCATAGAATTTGAAACTGAAAGTCCCTAAAAGATTATCTAATGAAATACCTTTTTCATTCTTTAGCACCTATGTGAATCTTATCTCCCCATAAGATTTATCTTCAGCATCAAAACCAGTGTCTTTATTTTACTTATTTATTTATTTATTTATTTATTTAGTTAGTTAGTTAGTTAGTTATTTTTTTGCTTTTTTGGGTCACACACGGCAATGCTTAGGGGGTTTCTCCTGGCTCTGCACTCAGGAATTACTACAGGCTGTGCTCAGGGGACCATACGGGATGCCGGGAATTGAACCTGGGCCGACTTGGCCCGCCACTTGCAAGGCAAATGCCCTACCTGCTGGACTATCGCTCCGGCCCCTGATAACAGTGTCTTTATTATCCCTAACATTCAATAATTTGCTATTTTATATTGTTATTTAGTAGCTTATGTGCTTATTTTTCATTTGCAGGTTGAAAATTGTAAGTGCTTAAGCAATCACATTTTAGATATTTAGTCCAAACTTGGGAAAATACTACTGAGCTCATGAATTACTGCATTATTGTATTAAACGACTGCATTCAACATGTTCTTGGAATGAAGTAGAAATGTTCATTTATGGAGATAGGCTATTTTGTTTTAATTCAGAAAGCTCAAGTAATTTCCACAATACAATTTCCTATTGTATTCCTCATTTGTTTTAAAGTATGAAATAAAAATTCAAAAGAGCACCAAGTTTTGAACCTGGGTATCAACTCCCCTAAGCTGTCATAGTGCACTTGGGGGAAGTATGCATCTGCCATTATGTTACTGTAACCCCCAAATTTGTATTCCCTGCCATTCAATGGGTTATCTCTAGAGGGACAGGTTCCAGTAGGAAAATAAGATATAAGAAAGCCTGTCTACATGCTATCTTCTTTGAATAAGCTTTTCAGGGACGGACAAGACAAAGACAAAAAAAAACTACCCTTTGTATATTCAACACTTCATGCTCAAGAAATTTTGCTGGTTTTAATTTTGAGTTCATCTCTTAATTCTTTGGGTACTTGTTCATATCTTTACTAAAGACTGATTTATAAATTCAAAGTGTCTGGTAAGTGAAAGTTACATTGGTCGAAAAAAGTCCTTTTAAGATTATTTCCTAATTTGTTATCCTTATGACTTCTATATTTACTCTAGTGAAATAAATTGGCCTAGATAATATAATATCCCTAATTATAAGGGAAACAGTGCCTGGCTGCGTCTGTAGGTGGCAGACAGGAGACAGACTTGTCTATACAGAGCTCTGCCCTGTGGGCTCTGAATGATTGATGGTTTGACGTAGAAAAAGACTGGGTCCCCTGGGATGAACCCAGAGCCATGGCAGAGCCTGGCAAGCTACCTGTGGTGTATTTGATATGCCCAAAACAGTAACAATAATGAACTTAATTCCAACGAATGGAGATGTTACAGGCACCCGTTCTAGCAAATTGATGAACAACGGGAAGTCAAGTGACAGTGATGCTGAAAGTGATTTTCAACAGATAAACATGATCACGAGATAAGAGCCTACTGCTGAGAGTATACCACTCACATGGCAGAGCCTGGCAAGCTACGCATGTCGATTCGATATGCCAAAAACTGGTAACAATTATAGACCTCATTCTCATGACCTGAGTGAATGATCTGAGGCTCTTTGTGTTCCTGTAGTGAGTAGATGCCCTTGGACTACACTAGCACTGACAGGACATATGGAGATGTAACTGGTACCCACTTGAGCAAATCGATGAACAAAGGGAAGACAAGTGATACAAGTGAAACATGATCAAATATATTTGTTTTTTGCTTAAAAAAGTCTTTGGACTTCTGTGTTTAAAAATTGATATGAGTTTTTAAGTAAGCCTTGTCACCACCATATTATACTCTGGTTCTGTTTACTCCAACACACATAATTAAAATAGCTGTAGTTTAAGCTTGCTTAAAAATAACTTTAGAAATTTTTTAATATTTTTAATTTTCTTACTTGGAGAGCCTTAAGTATTCACTGTATTATTATGATGAAAACTTACCTTGTAGATGAGTACTTGGATATAATCAACTCTTACTTAGTCTCAACCATTTGTGTTCATTCTGCTTAGAGATCAGAGACCACGTCTAGCCCATAGCTCTGTTTTTCTGTGGCCTGCGAAGATACCACAGAGGGGGGGCATGTGTTTTGCATGTGGTCAAATCTGGATTGATTCCTATATCACCTGGTTTAAATCATGTGCGTGGTCCTCTGAACATAGCTGAGAGTGAGCAGAAGCTGAGACTATTGCATGAGAATCATTTGGTATGGCCCTAGTCAAATGACCTACCCCAGAAAAGAACAAATTTTTGTTAAAAATACGTTTTAAAAATACAAAGTTGAACATTTTGTAACACACAAATAAAAAACAGCAATTAGAGAGCACATACACAAAAAGTTCAGTTGGCTCTACCATTTTGTATTGTCTATATTTGCATTTCAACTACGATAGCCATGTTGCATTATTTTTTGTGGTGATCTTAAAGATCTAAGATACTGACATGTTTATTATATAGTTATTTTCCAAAGACCATTTGAGAGATTTTGCTTTGTTAACATTTTTTATTTGAGAAACCCTGGAACCATGTATATGTTCCATAATCTGCCAGTGCCTAATGTAGGGCCTTTGACCCTGTGTTTTGCAACTAACATTCTTAAAATCTTTTGTTCATATTATAAGACAACACTGATTACTTTACTTAAATCTCAAGAGTCATCTTCAGATGACTGTAGCAATGAGCTAATTGTCGTCAGGGTTTAAGTTATCCCCAGTGATCTTGCCATCCATAATCCTGTGTGGCCCTATCATTTCAGACTGTGGTTGGTGTCATACTGAGATTGTGCACCATTCTGAGACTCCATTGTAAAATACATTGCTGCTTTGTTTGGGTCCCTTTCTTCCCTTTTTATTCTCAGATTTCTTGACTTGTGTTAATCATGTTATAAACAACTCTCTGGGAAGTCCATATGGAAAGGAAGCCTCTTGTTAATGTCATGTGACTGAGCTTGGAAGTGGGGCCTTAGTCAAGAATGCAGAGAATGTAGCCTGAGTCAACTTCTTGATTGCAAACTGATGAGAAGTCTTGAGCCATACCATCTTGTTAAGTCATTTCTAGCTTCCCGGTCCTTTTGAACATGTATGAGAAAATAAATATTCATTGTTTTCAGCAAGTAATTTTGGTGTAATTTGTTATCCAGCAAGAGATAACCAATACAGAAGTCAAAAACAACACAGCTGTGCGGCTTGTCACTTTCTTTTTCTCCTTTTCATCTACTCACCAATTCTTCTGGTATTTTGGGCATGTTATTTTCTTTCATAAGGTTTTGTCTCATCTTCTTTTTGGGTCACACCCAGTGATGCTCAGGGGTTACTCCTGGTTCTGCTGGAATTACTTCTGGCAGTGTTTGAGGGACAATATGGAATGCCGGGATCAAACCTGGGTTGGCTATATGCAAGGCAAACTCACTTCCCACTGTGCTATCGCTCTGGCCCATGAACAATTTTCTCTTGGTTGTGAACTTTTGCTTCTCTTCTGTAAAGAAAATCCAAACTCTCCTCTTGACTGTCTCTTTCTCAGGAACTTTATAGTTCAATGCAGTTGCCTCACTTCTCCCCATTTCAAAGATCAGAAATAATTTCTAGGGATCAAAAATAATTTCTTGATTCTGAAATCTCTTAATCAATATTTTAAATAGGAAAGAACTGAAAACATTCTCTAGTGGATGATAATTGCTATGTCTTTTAAAAAAATTATTGTTGCTAATGTAACCATTTTTAACTCTGACTTGGAGAAAGTAAATGGTATAAAATAATTCAGAAGGATGAAAAAATGTAGAAATGGAGTGATCTGACCGCCTGATTTACCTGAATAAATTAGATGCCTATGATTATGTACTGTTTTCCAAGGTCACTTGTCTGGAGTTCCTTAAAATATGAGAGATCAGTTCAATGTAATAGGTCTGTAAAGCGTAATTAGAGCTAACGGGAGCTTTGGGAGAGGGAAAAGAATGGATGAGGTAGGATTTTGCTGAGAATATCTGTTAAGCTTTTCTGCTTGAGTGAATCCTGGTTCAATTACCACAGACTGGACACTGAAAACTGAATCACTGGAATGACTCCAGCTGACTAAGTCAAATGTACGAATCTCTTTGTTATGCTGATAGTTGACTGAATTTTGATATTGTGGCTTTGTCTATCTTTTATTGTTATAAGGTCAGAGAAAACAGAACTAACTGAGTCTTGGGTAGAAGACCAAATAGGCAGAGGCCTAGGAATAGGGCTGGCAGTGTAGACACTAAAGTGTGATGAAATTGATGGGAAGAGTTGATATTTTATTCTATATATTCACATTTTTAATTTTCTTAGAATAAAATACAATATATTTACATATTTGTTGTGTCATTTTTACAAGGTCTTAGATTTTGTTTATTTGTTTTGGGGTCACACCTGGCAGTGCTCAGGGCTTACTCCTGGCTTTGTGCTCAGGAATCACTGGTGGTATGATTCAAGAGACCATATGGATCCTAGAAATTGAATCAGGCTTGACTATGTGCAAGGTAAGTAACCTACCTGCTATCCTAAAAACATTCTTTTTTATTTTTTGTTTCGGGATACACCCAAAGGTTTTTATACACTTTTGCCACACTAGAGATAATCCTTTTGAAAAGTAACTCCACTGGTCATAACCATTTTAGAAAGGGAGTTGGAAAGTAGAATTTCTGTTCATGGGCTACATGTACATAACTCAAACGATAGTTCCTGACAAACAGATAGTCAGTAAATTATCAACAAGGGAAAGCCAAAATAGCATCGAAATTGAACTACTCCTTGATAGCACTGACAGTCACAGTCAATAGATTGAAATGTAACTGATCCTATGAGAAGATAGCTGGTGGGATTATTGAATAGGTTCCTTGAATGAGCTGTATTAAAGATCTTTTTATGTTGGAATTATTCAGAGCAGGAAGATTATTTGGGTAAATAAATTATTTTTATATAATTATTTATATAAAGTAAATAATTATTTGGGTAAACTGAAAGGTATTCCTTTAAGAATTCTACAAAAGTGATGGAAAAGCCCCTTGTTTTTGATTTAGTATTCTAGTAGAGTATGGCCATTGAATTTGATTACCACAAAGTAAACAATTAGAAATAGACTAGAAACTTTGATAGTCACATAATGCAATGTGTAACTATAATCCAGTGGTTTAAAAATAATAAAGATCAGTGCTGTGTGTCAACTTTTTACCTAAATTCTGAAAGTAAGCTCAAATCTAATAATTGAAGTATCGCTTATTTTAATATTCACTATGGTTCCAGTTCAGCCTTCCAACTCTTTTTAATCTTTTAGAACTTAGCTCTATTTCTCTTTTTGACATAATAAATGAATGATTTTGTATAATTTAAAATATATAAAACCCAATCATGAGTATCTTTGCAATTATATATCTCACGGTGATATAATAAATAAAATTAAAAATATATATAAACTGAAAAAAAAGGCAAAATCCTGGATAATTAAAAACAGTAAAATTATTTGGAACCTGTTGAGAGAAAAATAGGGTTTCAAACCCTTCCTTTGAAATTATTTTTGTAGTCTAAAGTAGATATTTAGAATAACAAACTTAGTATAGAATCAGAGTGATAGTATAGGTGTTAAATTAAGCTTGCCGGGCATGTGCCCAAACGTGTTTCCATCCTCAGCACCATATAGGGTTCTCGGAGCACTACCAGGATTCATTCCTGATACAGAGCCAAGAATAAGCCATGAACACTGCCAGATGTGGCCCCAAACCAACAAGTACATATATAAACAAATAAAAGTAAAATAAGAGTTATCTGACCATCAAAATATGTGAAGTAGTTTTTTCACTATAAATATGTTAAACACTTCTTCATTATTAATTTGTATTAGGAGTAAAAGACATCTGACTTATTTATACAATAAAGTCTGTTCTATAGTCCTTCCCAATTTATAAATACAATCCATGATCATAGTTCTACTTTTTTGTTTCTTCATGCTCTGTGGAGTGATGATTTCCTTCTGACTGCTCTGTGAAAAAAAAAAAGTCCTAAAAAGAGAAAGAGACCAGAGGCAGCCACTGTGTGTAACTAAGGTCTCAAAGGAGAATGGCAAACCAAACTGCCAGCAATAAAATATGGAGACCAGCTTTTACACATGAGGAATTATCTGCAGCACCTACTTTAAAATTCACCCCTAAGGAGTAGATTTATCACTCCTAAATGCTCATGCTCTGTATCAAGAATAGACACAAGCTAAAGAAGACGTAAGTTAACCCAACTACCACACTGAAGTGCTGCTTATTTAAAATTTTTGAAATCACTTAATGGCTGTTTTCACTTAACACACCCATTTAACAAAGTGATTTCTAGATGCAATATTACTTTATATTAGACAATTATATCATAGAAGTAATTTACTGTTCACATTTTTCTTATCTCTCATGCTTTGATTATTTTCTGACCTAAACAAAACAAATAGCATTTATTACTTTTGCAGATAAAGAAACTCCATGTTGCTTAGTAAAAGGACAAAGGATAGGGAACTTTGAATCTTTAGGTCAGCAGAGTTCACTAGTTGTTGTGCTCTTAAATTGTCTCAGAACAAAAACAATTAAAGGAGAATTTCATCCCACAATATCCTCACATGATCAGGCAAATAGTCTGGAGAGAGTCTTGCTACAGTAAGCCTTCACCAGTCTTTAGAGTACACCTGAGAAACTCAGAAATCACCTTTGCATTTCTCACCTGTCTAATGATCTAGATTACTGGAAGAGATACTTCTCATTCTTGTGTCCATTCTGTTCCTATTCTTCCTCTCCTCCTTATCCTTCATGAAACCACTCTGTTCACAAAGTATTGGCCAGGCTGGTGAGATAGCACAGGAACTGAGGCCCATGACTTAAATGAAGCTGCTCCTGGTTCAGCTTCTGCTACCACCTGGTCATCTGAATACATCAGTGTGGTCCCCCACCAGCACTTCTGCAGGTGGGCCATGACATTGCCACCTGTCAGTCAAGGTCATTGGAAGGAACCTCCAGGTTTCCTGAGCAGCTCCTGCGTGCCATCTCATTATGCCCAGACTGTCCCCACACCCTCAAACAAATGGTTAGTTAAAAAATTCTTTCTATGTATTCACTCTTTCTCATTCATTCGTTTTGGTTGACTTTTCAGAGGGGAACTACTGGTGCTGGAAGGAAAAGAGGCTTTTTAATTTTATTGCACTTGTTTTGGGGGGACACAACTGACTGTGTTCAGGGCTTACTCCTGGCTTTGTTCTCAAGGATCACTCAGGGCACTGCCTGGGAGATCATACTGGTACTGAGGAGTGAACTCCTGTTGGATGAGTGCAAAGCAAATGCCCTCCCCACTGTACTGTCTTTGCCCCAGGAGACTTACTTTAAAATACATTCGGGGCCAACAAGATAGGGATTAAGGCGCTTGACTTGCTTGCTGCTCACTTTCCAATCTTGAGCATTGCATGTTGGCCCTACGGCACCTCCAGGAGTCATCAGAGCCAGCAGAAAGCCCTGAGCATTGCTGACTGTGGCCCAAGAAACACAAAAGAACAGCAACTCATTGTGAAAATTTCAGTGTGAAGCAAAAAAGTTTTTTTTTTTAACAAAAAAGCATAAGAAAATTAACAGACGGGGCGGGAGCGATAGCACAGTAGGGAGGGTGTTTGCCTTGCATAGGGCCGACCTGGGTTCAATCTCCACATCCCATATGGTCCCCAGGTACCGCCAGGAGTAAGTACTGATTGTAGAACCAGGAGTAATACCTGAGCACCACCAGATGTGACAAAAAAAAATTAACAGATAGAATTGCAAGTTCATAAAGTTGTCACCCAATACGTGATTATTTTCACTTAAAGAGATTGAGATTCCTACATTTCACTTTTTACTTAATTTAAATTGATCATTTGTCCATATTTCATCTATTTTGCTTAAACTATTAAAATTTAAAAGGCATTGCAATAGCAAGCACAGAAAAGTTGATAGCACTTCCATGACTCAAGAGACTGGTTTTGCCACATGAGGCAATTATTACTAGTAGCATTCACATTTATAAATGGAAAATATGAAAAATTAATTCCTTCCCACAAAAACTAACTGCATAGCTATTAAAGCAAAACATTACAAAGAGTAATCCAGCTGATTTTACACAAATTGGTCAACTTCTTCTAGTAAGTAAGTTTTAGGAGAATAATTGTTGCAAACAAATGACAAATGCCATATAATTTGTCTAGAAGAGCAAGTATCTTATTATCATGACATACTTTAAGGTGAAAATCCAATATCAAATCACCACAATCTTAATTCTGTGCCTTGAAATTCTTAACTGGTATCAGTTCTTGTGTATTCAAAATCATTATTTTAAGCATTTATTTTCAGTCTTAAAATATCTATATATTTCAAGATGGTGGTGGAAACTCTCTCCTTATTTAATGTGTGATTGGTGCTTAATAAGAAAAGAAATGTTATTTTCTTAGCACCTCTTACTAGCAATTGAACAGGGAATTGTTACACTTGGAATGTCACTCAATCTCTACCGAAGGATTTTCAGGTCAGAAGTGCACTTCTCAGTTCTCCCACAGAAGAGACAAGATCTATAATCAGTTAATGAAATGTTTTCATGAATCATGACTAGGGTATTTCACTCAAATGTAACTGAAATAGCAGAGCCTATTCTGACTTGAAAAGATAAAGCTGTGTGCAAACTTATTATAAAATAAAGAATAGCTTCATGTTCATTTGGTTCAAATCAAACTCAGTAGACATGCATTTGGCAAGTCAGAGTAATGGCCCAGTTGCCTTATACCTCTTCCATACTGCATATTGAACACTATCCTCCTAAATATGGTTGTTTAAATTACGAAGTTTCAAAATAGTATTTCTGAATATGTGAATGAAGATTCAGAAAGAACTTTTATAATTTGTATGTGAAGCAGACACATGGTATTCTTATCTTCCTTATTATCCCCTCCCACTCTTTCTTTTCCTCCTCGCTCCTCTCCCCCATTTTATCCCTTGTGTACAATACTTAATACTTCAGCATTAAGTATTGATGCCAATTTACATTAATATTATTGATCATAGAAGGGTTTTCTTTTGTCATTCAGTTTATATTTATATTTAGTCTCTTTCATCAACATACTTTATTATTTTTCCTTAATATTGAGGGTGAATATTATAATCTAATATGCTTTTTTGGATTTGCATGGCTTTATACAAAATTGCAAATACCAAATACCAGTAACAATTATAGACCTCATTCCATGACTTTCTGGAATGGTTTGAGGCTCTTTATTTTCCTGGAGCAGGCATATCGCCTTTTGGGCTATCTCACATGTGACAGGACGTATTGAGATGTTACTGGTGCCCGCCTCCAGCAAATCGATGATCTACGGGAAGACAGTGATACAGTGATACAGTGAATAATTTCAGTAAGTATCTTTAGTTAATATGAATAGCATTTGATTTGCATTCTAGTTACTACTATGGTTCTTTGGTCTATATATGTTTATAAGTAAATTTCTAATTCTAACACTATACCACTAAGCTTCTACATACATATCCTTTTGAGGAGAGTCACATAACCTCTAACCCCTTATAACTACAAATAATGTTTAGTTAAACATCGTCATATGTATAAACATGGACAGTATTTACATAGAATGGAAATGTTGGGCAACATAGGATTTAACCATGTTGTATTGCTCTCTGAAATGGGTATCTAGCCTTAGTGCTGTGAGTCGCCTTTCTCATCCTCATTGATGTTGACCTTTAGTTTAGTACCATTTGACTTTGCCTCCAAGCTTTATTGGCTGACTTTATCTGAATTCAAGAGTTCAGGATATTAGCTTTGTTAGGGTTTTGTTAAGGAGGATTGATTTGGGGAAAAATTTTCATTGCACAACAGGGAAATTAGACAAAAGCTCAGTTATGTGGTGAGAGAGAGAGACAGAGAGAGAGAGAGAGAGAGAGAGAGAGAAAGAGAGAGAGAGAGAGACGCTTAGTTGATTCAGGGGAAGCTGAAATGTGATGAATGTAAGAGTGTCCAGAGCTCAGAGGATTCCTAGCTTAGGGGGTTGCAGATATACCTCTCCTACTTAGACGCCCCCCGCGCCTCAGCAGTTGGTACCAGAGTCATGTGGTGAGCAATGATACTTTTTCAGCAAAACATTATCATCTTTCACATTAAATTAATGATGTTAATTTGAATGTTATTGCTTTTGTAGTTCTGCTTATAATTAATTTGTAAATTTGTTTTGGTTTTATAACTGTAAACAAGCTGTTATCATAAGGAGTCTATGCCTAACTTTGTTTCTTTATATTTGAATAGTCATGTAATGAATTTTTTTTTAAAAAACTACCCTGTGGGGGTTCCCTTTGTTTCCTAAAAGTGTTTGTATTTTCTAACGCTCTTCTCATAAAGTTGTCTATGAGACTAAACATTAGGCCCACACATTTACCCTTGTTTGAATCATTTTATTAGGATCTAGCTTTTAAAAAATCTTTTCAACTCAATTCTGTCATCCAAAAGATTTTTTTTTTATTTAATTTTATTATTTTCCCCCCCAAATATTATTACACCATTTTAGACATACAATTGAAAGATGCTCATGTGGAGTTTTGGATCTACAGTGTTCCAACAGCCATCCCTCCACCCAAACCCATCTACCATCACCAATGTCCCCACCTCCCTCCCCCCCCGCACCTCAACTACTTGGCAGATTCTGTATGTCATTTCTTTCGTCTTTATATCTCCTTCCCGATAAACTTTCCTGCTCTTCGTGGAATACAGTGCATTAAAAGACATTACTGTTTCACTATTTTAGTGGCCGCAAGCGGCCGCGCGATCTGGGCTCGAACTGGTCTTGCTCTGTTGATCTGGTCGTGAGGCATTTTCTCAGCGTCTGGACAGCGAAGATGGTGGCTAGTGTGATGGGCGAAGTTTCATCCGGCTGCTTCCGGGACCCCCCAGAGGCGATGGGCCAACACCCAAAAACCCATCTGCCCTCCTCGGGATCCCATCGTCAGCTGGGCTCGGCGCGAGCCGGGCTCCAGTCTCCCCAGCCGCTTGCAGCTCTGCATACTGGTTCCCGGGCGGCTCCTGGGCGGGTCCACCAGACTCGACAAAATGGAGGGGGGGAGTGGCTTAACCCTGACTCCATCTGGCGAATTCCCAGTGATTCCCGCTTCTGGGAGCCGCCTACCTGGGCTCAAACTGGTCTTGCTCTGTTGATCTGGTCGTGGGTCAGTTTCTCAGCATCCGGACAGCGAAGATGGTGGCTAGTGTGATGGGCGAGTTTCATCCGGCTGCTTCTGGGACCCCCCAGAGGCGATGGGCCAACACCCAAAACCCATCTGCCCTCCTCGGGATCCCATCATCAGCTGGGCTCGGCGCGAGCCGGGCTCCAGTCTCCCCAGCCGCTTGCGCAGCTCTGCATACTGGTTCCCGGGCGGTTCCTGGGCGGGTTCACCAGACTCGACAAAATGGAGGGGGAGTGGCTTAACCCTGACTCCATCTGGCGAATTCCCAGTGATTCCCGCTTCTGGGAGCCGCCTACCTGGGCTCAAACTGGTCTTGCTCTGTTGATCTGGTCGTGAGGCATTTTCTCAGCGCCTGGACAGCGAAGATGGTGGCTAGTGTGATGGGCGAAGTTTCATCCGGCTGCTTCCGGGACCCCCCAGAGGCGATGGGCCAACACCCAAAACCCATCTGCCCTCCTCGGGATCCCATCGTCAGCTGGGCTCGGCGCGAGCCGGGCTCCAGTCTCCCCCAGCCGCTGCGCAGCTCTGCATACTGGTTCCCCAAAAGATTGCTTTCATTCCACCTTCATGTCTTTGGCAGATTTGGAAGTTTGGCACCATTTAGTGTTCCTTATTGCTCACAACAGAGTCGACTGTGACTAATGCAATTAGAGGAGCAAATTCTGCAAAGATTTGAGGTGGCTCATTGGTTCACTAAGAAGACAACAGACTCCTGGGCTGTGGGAGACACAGGACAGTTTGAATGACAGGAAAGACGTCATCACAAATCAGTGGACAAAATTTCACCATTCAGGTGGTATATAATTTCCCACTATTATGCCTAAAGGCACTGTTGGTCTGCTTCTAGCCCTATGCCATGGGCAAGTTGTGTCCGTATAAGCCTGAGTGCCCAGTCCTTGGTAACTTATTTGTACCTTAGCTGTAGAGAAGTCCAGAAATGCAACTATCTGTTATTTATAGGATCTATTGTTAGAGATTAATTTTAAGACACTCAGGAATCATTTACAGTTAAACCTTCAAACCGAAGTAGGAGGTTCAGATTTCAGGCAAGAATTAAAAACAAAAAGGCAAATTCATACTCTCCCACATTTTTATATCTTTATCTATGTAGCTGTCAAGAATGTAGAGTGGAACAAGACTAGACAAGTACAGTTAGTATGTTGGCAAGAGGTGGTCCCCATCCTGCTACTCACAGAAACTCCATGATTAGCAAGAATCCCTCATCCTGATATCACTTATTTTCCCAAACCAACATTCACGAGGGCAGGGGGAGGGAGGAATATGAAAAAAAAAATGTTCCTATTTTGTTTTCCTTCTTTCATCTGATGAGGAGCATTTACAGAACTATTTAAGTCATTGGCTTTTTTCTCATTAGTGCAATAAAATTTGCTTTGTACCTGACTCCCCAGTGAGCAGGAACATAAGTAGAGTTTCCACAATTCACACTTCACCACATCCAGCCGTAATGTCTTTGTTAAGACTGTTTGATCATTTCTCTTTTGATCTGTTTTCTTGGAAAGAACCATCAAAGTCTGATAGGGTCCTTCTATGGTAACCACCCAGAAAGGGCTCTCCAAGGACCCATACAAGTTCCCTCTAGAAGTATTTTTTGTTGTTGTTTACATTGGGTCATTATTCAATCAAGTCTTAATTTGTGGCAAACTTGCCCAACTTTTCAAAGCTGAGATACATGGAAAACGGGGCATATTTGTTATTCTACTATCTTTGAGCAGCTGTGTTTAGGACATGTGTGGATGGAGTCTGAGGAGGGGATAGGAAATTATATAATAAAATTCCAGGAGGTAAGTACTTGGTCAACTATTGGCATTAATTTTGCATTTGGATCAGAGCAAGTGAAAGAGGGCAAGCCCAGGGAATGCTATTTTCCTTCATGCTCAAAAGGAATGCTAAAGTAAAAAGAGGCCCATAGGGTATCAACTAAAAGAACTCCCAATAAGAATACTCCAAGACACATCCTAATGAGAATGACAAAAACTATAGATAGAGATAGAATACTGAAAGCAATAAGATCAAAGAAGGAAATCACGCCAAAGGAGCATCTCTTAGATTTACAGCAGACCTCTCAGATGAAACACTCTGAGCCCATAAGCAATGGTGGGATATTGTGAAAAGACTCAATGAACTGCAGGCCTCACCAAGAATTCTTTACCCGGCTAGACTCACATTCAGATATGAAGGAGATGCCTACAAAATATGCTACCTGCACGGCAGAGCCTGGCAAGCTACCCGTGTTGTATTTGATATGCCAAATACCAGTAACAACTATAGACTTCATTCATAGATTGAGGCTCTTTATGTTCCTGGAGCAAGCAGATGCCCTTGGGCTCTACTAGCATGAGACAGGACATATGGAGATGTTACTGGGGCCCGCCGAGCAAACCGATGATGAACGGGAAGACAGTGATACAGTGATATACAACTTCATGGATAAGCAACAACTCAGGAACTTCATAGACTCAAAAAATCAACATGAAAAAGACTTAAGGGCCTAAAGTAAAATAAGACAAAACCCAAAAGCACAACTTTGAACAGAAAGATGGCACAAAACCCATGACAATAATTTCATTCAATGTCAACGTTCTAAATGCACCAATTAAGAGACACAGAGTGGCAAAATGGATTAAAAAACTGACCAACATTCTGCTGCCTACAAGAAATACATCTGAATAATCAGAACAAACACAGACTCAAAGTCAAAGGCTGTAAGACAATTCTCCATGCACACAACTCCAAAAAAGGCTGGTGTGAACATACTAGTATCTGACAACATAGACTTCAGGCTGAAAAAGGTTAGAAGGGACAATGAAGGCCATATCTTAATAATTAAGGGATATGTATATCAGAGTCGTTACCGACTGGACTAGAGCCGTTACTGACTGGATCCCACGGGGTGTCAAAAGATCATGTAGCCGCCCACCTACAAGACGGTCAGACTTCTTCATCAAGAACCTGAACGAATGGTTTGAGGCTCTTTGTATTCCTGAAGCAACCAGATGCCATTGGACTACACTGGCACGTGATAGGGTCAAATGGAAATATTACTGGTGCCCGCTCGAGCAAATTGACGAATAACGGGATGTCAAGTGATCAAGTGAAGTATATCAGGAAGGAATTATACTACTAAACAAATATGCACACAACGAGGGGCGGCAAATACTTAAAACAATTTCTAATAGACCTCAAAGAAGACATTAACAGTAGCACATTAATAGCTGGAGACTTTAACACTGCTTTTATCAACTACTGATAGATCGACAAGACTGAAACTCACCAAGAAAATACTGGCCCTGAAGGAAGAAATGGAAGAAAGAGAGCTGGTTGATATATATATATGAAAAGCCATATATATACATATATATGTATATATATGGCTTTTCATCCCAAGAAAGCTGAATACACATTTTTCTCCAGTGCACATGGAACATTCTCCACGATAGATAACATACTGAGCCACAGAGTATATCTCAACAAAATAAAAGATATAAATTGTGTCAGCTATCTTTTAAGACCATGATGCATTGAAAATGGAAGTCAACGATACACAGAAACAGGGAGTCAAATGAAACACGTGGAAACTGAACAGCTTACTGCTATACAACCAATGGGTCATAGAAGAAATCAAACAGGAAATCCAAAGATTCCTGGAAACAAATGAAAATGAAGACACCAACTATTAGAACTTGTGGGACACAGCAAAAGCAGTGTTATGAGGAAAGCTTATAGCTCTGCAAGCATTCACTGTATCACTGTCACTGTCTTCCCATTCAACATGATTTGCTCGAGCAGGCACCAGAAACATCTCCATATGTCCTGTCTCATGCTAGTAGAGCCCAAGGGCATCTGCTTGCTCCAGGAACATAAAGAGCCTCAAACCATTCCATCAGGTCATGGGAATGAGGTCTATAATTGTTGCTGGTATTTGGCATATCAAATACGACATGGGAGGCTTTCCAGGCTCTGCCGCAGGTAGCATATTTTGTAGGCATCTCCTTCATATCTGAATGTGAGTCTAGCCGGGTAAAGAATTCTTGGTGAGGCTCTGCTGGGGTGGCAGGCCAGGGCTAGAACCTGCCATCCCTCCTGGGAGCCTCGTGAGCTGCTGGGCACAGGTAGAGCCAGTAGCATTCATCAGGAAAAAAAAGAAAGAGCACATAAATAACCTGACTTCACAACTCAAAATATTAGAAAAAAAGACCAACAAAAGGAGCCCAGCCCAGGCAGAAAGAAGGAAATAATAAAACTTAGAGAGGAAACCAATGAGCTGGAAAACCAAAAAACAATACAAAAGATTAATGAAACCAAGAGCTGCTTCTTTGAAAAAAAAAATAAACAAAATCGACAAATTGGCAAGACTTGTAAGGACAGGAAAGAGAGAACCCAAATAAACAGAATCAGAAATAAAAATGGGACATCACAACAGAAACCACAGAAATCCAAAAGACCATCAGAGATTATTTTGAGAGTCTGCATGCCATGAAACGTGAGCACCTAAAAAGAAATGGATAAAGAGGCAGACATGGGGCAGAGCTGCTACTGGCTCTCACTGTGCCCAGCTGCTCATGAGGAGCCTGGGAAGGATGGCAGTTTCTAGCCCTGGCCCGCCACCCCAGCAGAGCCTCACAACAAGCCAGACAACCCTCCACTCCATGAGGACCTCCATTTTCCACATCCGGACTTCCCCTTGTCAGAACTCCACCGAGCAGACCAGCCTATCACAGCCCAGCTCATTGAGATCCACCCTGCTGCAGTCTTTTTTTTAATCTGGCCCAGGTATGCTGATCTAGAGACAGACATGGGACAGAGCTGCTATTGGCTCTCACTGTGTCCAGCCGCTCATGAGGAGCCTGGAAAGGATGGCAGTTTCTAGCCCTGGCCCGCCACCCCAGTAGAGCCTCACAACAAGCCAAACGACCCTCCACTCCATGAGGACCTCCATTTTCCACATCCGGACTTCCCCTTCTCAGAACTCCACCCAGCAGGCCAGCCTATCACAGCCTGGCTCACGAGGCCACAAGAGGCCTCGCGGTTCATCAATAAATGCTGGATTTTGAGATGACTACGAGAGTATGCTACCCGCACGGCAGAGCCTGGCAAGCTACCCGTGTCGTATTTGATATGCCAGATACCAGTAACAATTATAGACCTCATTCCCATGACGTGATGGAATGGTTTGAGGCTCTTTATGTTCCTGGAGCAAGCAGGTGCCCTTGGGCTTTACTTGCATGAGACAGGTCATATGGAGATGTTACTGGTGCCCACTCGAGCAAATTGATGATGAACGGGAAGACAGTGACAGTGACAGTGGTGACATTCTTCAAAGAAATTGACCAAACAAAACTGAAATTCATATGGAATATTAAAAGCCCACATATAGCTAAAGCAATCCTTGGGAAAAAGAAGATGGGAAGTATCACCCTTCCCAACTTCAAACTTTATTACAAATCAGTAGTAATTAAAACAGCATGCATGGTATTGGAATAAAAACAGACCTGTGGACCTATGTAATAGAGTTGAGCATCCTGACACCCATCCTAAAACACATGATAATTTAATCTTTGATAAAGGAGCAATAGTATGAAATGGAGTAAGGGAAAGCCTCTTCAATAAGGGGTGCTGGGAAAATTGGGCAGCTACATGTAAAAAAAATGAATTTGGACATCTCTCTAACACCATGCACAAAATCAGATCAAAATGGATTAAAGATCTCAATATCAGACCTGAATCCATAAAGTACATTGAAGAAAATATAGGAAAAACCCTCCATGATATTGAAGCTAAAGGCATCTTCAAAGATGAAACCACTAACAAAGCAACTTGAAGCAAAGATAAACATATGGGGCTACATGAAATTAAAAATGCTTCTTCACCTCAAAAGAAACAGTGGTTAGGATACAAAGACAGTTCACAGAATGGGAAAGAATATTCACCCAATACCCATCTGATAGGGGTTCATATCAGGATATATCAGGCACTGGTAGAACCTTACAAAAGAAAACAACCAACCCCATCAAAAAATGGGGAGAAGAAATGAACAGAAACTTTGACAAGGATGAAATTCAAATGACCAAAAGGCATATAAAAATGCTCAACATTGGGACCGGAGCGATAGCCCGGTGGGTAGGGTGTTTGCCTTGCGCGCGGCAGGCCTGTGCCAGCCTGGGTTTGATCCTCGGCATTCCATAAGTTCCCCAAGCACCGCCAGGAGTAATTCCTGAATGCAGAGCCAGGAGAAACCCCTGAGCATTGCCGGGTGTGACCCCCCAAAAAAAAAAACAAAAAAAAAATGCTCATCATCACTAATCATTGGAGAGATTCAAATCAAAACAACGATCAGATATCATCACACATCACAGAGATGGCACATATTCAAAAGAACAAGGACAACAAATGCTGGCATGGATGTGGGGAGAAAGGGACTCTCAGCTATTGTTGGTGGGAATGTTGACTGGTATAGCCTTTTTGGAAAACAATATGAACATTACTCCAAAGACTAGAAATTGAGCTCCTGTTCAACCAAGCCATACCACTCCTGGGAATATAAACTGGGAAGCCAAAAACACACAGCAGAAACATCATCTGCACTTTTATTTTGATAGTAGCACAATTCACAGTAGCCAGAATCTGGAAACAACCGAGTGCCCAAGAACAGATGAGTGGATAAAGAAACTTTGGTAAATCTACACAGTGGAATACTATGCAGCTCTTAAGAAAAATGAAATTATGAAATTTGCCTATAACTGGATGGGCATGGAGAGGTCCATGTTGAGTGAAATTAGCCAGAAGAAAAAAAAGACAAATATAGAATGACTGCATTTATTTGCATTATATATATTTATATATAGAATATATTATATATATATATTTGTTTCATTATATATATAATTAAACAAATATCCAAGGTCAGGTAAAACATGGATCAGGTGGTCTTGTCAAAGGTGGTATCTACCACAAACGTGGGAGTCAGAGGTTAGGTAAGACAGAAAAGGGAACAGTGTACTAATAGTTGTTGAAAGTCATCATACCAGCCTAGAACTGAGCACTGAGTACAGGCAAAAAGATACACATGATAACCTCTAAATGTATGTATTGTGATCAACAGTGTGTAAGAGAGAGAAAGAGAGAGAGAGAGAGAAGAGATAACCTGCCATAGAGGCAGGCTAAGATAGGGGGAGGGATTTGGGGACATGGTGGTGGAAAATGGGCACTGGTGGAGGGATGGATGCTGGAACACTGTAAGATCGAAACCCAAACATGAACTTTTCTGTAATTGTATATCTCATGGTGGTATAATAAAAAAAAATAAACAAATGAAAAGTACAAAAAGTATACTGATGATCATTCATGTGTGTTGCAAATATGAAAAATGTTTAGGGGCTGGAGCGATAGCCCAGCGGGTAGGGCGTTTGCCTTGCACGCGGCCGGCCCATGCTGGCCCGGGTTCGATCCCGGCATCCCATGTGGTCCCCCGAGCACCACCAGGAGTAATTCCTGAGTGCAGAGCCAGGAGAAACCCCTGAGCATTGCCCGGTGTGACCCAAAAAAGCAAAAAAAAAATGTTTAATAAAAGTAAAAATCAGTGATGCTTTTTATGTATCTCTCTATATATATCTTTGAAAGAAAGATGTGTTAGCTGATTATGACAAGGAATTTATTTGTGATGGAACTTAACTGCTATATTTGTTTTAGGGAAGTCCTTTTTGGAACTTGTTATTTAAACTAAACACTAAACAATAAATTTCAGTTATTTCAGAAAACTCTTATGTACTATATCTGGAGAAGCTCTCTGTCAGATCTTTATATTTTAGTTCTAAGACATTTATTTTCTTGCTCTTGTTTTTGTTCTTGTTCTTGTTCTTCTTGTTCTTGTTCTTTTTCTTGTTCTTTTTCTTGTTCTTTTCTTCTTCTTCTTGTTCTTCTTGTTCTTGTTCTTCTTGTTCTTCTTCTATTCTTCTTCTTCATCATCATCATCATCATCATCATCTTCTTCTTCTTCTTTGTTCTTGTTCTTGTTCTTCCTCTTCTTCTTTCTTCTTCTCTTCTTCATTAATTCTGATCCTATGACAATATAATTCTGAGTGGAAGGTTGATTATCTCTAGTTATTATAGAACTCTTTTAATCAAAATTATCCTTTTTTATTAAGTACAATTTGACAACAATCAAAACAGCAAAAAAACAGAAGTATATTAAGGCGTGAGATACTTTTACTAATTTATTCCTTGATCTAGAGGTGGCTTTTTAATTATAGAGATCATACCTAATGTGCAATGGTGAGAGCACTGTTAACGTGATAGTTTTAGAAACTTTCAGGTTTTTTTTAACAACAACAAAACACTCTGCTCAAAAACAAAAGAATATAATTTTGTTTTTCTGTCTGAGAGAGAGAGAGCAAGCGAGAGTGAGAGAGGAGAGAGTGAGAGTGAGCGAGTGAGAGAGAGTTGTTATTCAACTGGAAGGTCCTGAGCCCTGAGCTCATTATTCATGTCCCACCTGCACTGAGAGAGATCTTACAGTTCTGGAGTTTGAACCTGGCAACTCTGCTGACTGTTGTACTTGGTCCTACCATGATTTCTGATTCCATCACAGCCTCGTTGTGCAAGTCCCACAAGACAGTGACACCCCTCCAATGAGCAATACAACTAAAAATGTGTGAGCACCACACCAACAAGTTCGATTTCTTATAAGCAAGTGGATGAGTACTACAGTGAGTCCCAGCAAGCACCACACATAAATACAAGACCTCGACTAAAAGTGCAGGCCCTAGCTAGTACAGGTGTATGCACCTAGGAGAAGGAGCACATGGCTTGGTGTGCATGAGAGGACTGCAGTCTGCTGAGTAACCTCCAACAGGTACTGCAGCTAAACCAGGCCTGTGTGTACACAGCAGCATCGGCAAAGGGAAGTGGAGATGGGAAGAATTGATTATTTTAATGCCTAAAATGAATACAATACTGAAATTCCCCCACCAAGCAGGCCTTCTGGGTCCCCTATGGTACTCACCAACCAATCTTGGCGGTTCACGCTGGGGGATGAAGGATGCTAGGTATTCAAAACCACACTTGGCAGTGCTCAGAGGTGCCAACACTATAGCTGGCATTGTTCTTGGGGCCTTGTAGTTTTAGACTTCTTTTAGAGCATGCGAGCTGACTATTGAGCTATCTTCCTGGCCTTACAATTGTTCTCTGACAAAGAGAGGTTTTGCTGTGAAGCCACTGTTACATACAAGTGATTTTACAGAAAAGTTGAAAACAGATGAAACATTCAGGCCCCTTAGACTGTGGGAGGCCTGTTTGTCTTTAGTTAGAGACCGAAGTCTAATCTTTGGAAGTCAGTCCCAATCTATCTAGGTTGGTGACAGAGCCCACACAAAACAAGACTCCTCCACTCAGTGTGCCCTAGTGTCTCTCCCTTAGAAACTTCGGCTTCAGGCGGAGTCATCCTTGAGAGCTCTGAAGTCAAAGAGAAGAAGGACAAAGCTGTGCTCTCTGCTGTCCAGCCTGGAGTCTCCAGCCAGTGTCACTACTGGGTAAGGGAAAAGTGAAAGAGATCATTTGAGCTTCCATCTGACTTTTAATTCACTGCGTTAAATCTGAAAAGCCACAAAGGCCTTTCTCACCTCCTGTGGCTCCAGAGCAGTCTTGAGGTAGGAGACACATTCAGCTCATCTCCGTTCTGTGACTCCCCATTTTTGCTTCAGTGCCTCTACTGCATAGAAAGAGATGGAAAATTTCAAATGTCAGAAGGTGATTGAGAACACGAGTTGGTGATGGTGTTGGTCAGGGATGATGGGCAAGAGAGATGTTGGTGTTCATGGAGACATTGTAACCCTCCAAGCCCTACAGAATGCTGCCTCCTGCAGCCAGTTTGCCTGCCGAGGCTGGGGGAAACGGAATTGTGTAGATGAGCCTGGGAATGATGGGATCCAGGCTGGGCTCCTCAACATCAGCTCTGATGACAAGTCCTGGCTCAGCAGTCTCTCCTCTACATTCTTCTCATACATGAGGGGTGGGATTTCCTGGTTGTCAGAACCACAGGGTGGTGAAAAATAAGGTCTTAACTAATTTTCAGCATCATTGCTTGTAACATAATTTATGAGTCCAAAAAATTTAAGAGGTACTAAGAAGCAAGCTTCATTTCATAACACATGCCTAGTGAGAGCAAAAATAAACCGGATTACATAGCGCTTTGCTTCCAACAAAGCAGGTATAAAGGGCAATTAAGTGACAAAATTTTTCTGGCAGGTTCCAATAATTTTTGAAATTTAATCCCTCTCCCCAATTACTCTGTTGTAACATAGAAATAACAAGATAATATTTTGCAACAATGGCAGATACTGTATTCATTAATTGAAAAAAATATTTTAAAATTTATAAATGATGCTTTAACTTTTTTATTCAAAAATGTTTTTCTTTCACTACTGAAACAATAAGCTTGCGCTGAAATAGACCAGTGAAACACAGTTTAAACAAAATGCTTTCTAAACCCCAATTTTTAATTAATTTTTTATGTTTACAATTACCAAGATATACAATTAAAAAGTTCATATTTGGGTTTTGGTCATACAGTGTTCCAGCACCCGTCCCTCCACCAGTGCCCATCTCCCAACACCAACGCCCCCGGTTCCCTCCCCCCCACCCCCCCAGACCTCCTCCATGGCAGGTTCTTTATTTCTTTCCATTTCTCTCTCTTTCTCTTTTCCTTCCCTTCCAGACTATGGATTACAGAACATACATTAAAGGGTTGTCATGTGTATCTTTTTGCCTCTATTCAATGCTCAGTTCTAGGTTGGCATTAGTACCCTTGACAATTGTTAGCACACTGTTCCATTTTCTGTCTTACCTAGCCTCTGA
Source organism: Cryptotis parvus (assembly GCA_021461705.1). Classification (NCBI taxonomy): domain Eukaryota; kingdom Metazoa; phylum Chordata; class Mammalia; order Eulipotyphla; family Soricidae; genus Cryptotis; species Cryptotis parvus. The sequence continues at coordinate 133,270 of JAJIBD010038906.1, forward strand.
CTCCCACACGCCTAAACCCCAATTTAAGCGAGGGGTTTCCCCTAAATATGATAATGTGATTTTTCCTTAATGATCATTAATACTAAGGTAAATAAAAAACCATTGCTCTCTCTTTGTCACTAATACACTGCCTTTGTTGTTGAAATTCATGTTAGATCCAAAACTAATTATTCTGTTTTATTTCTACCATTTTCTCTTCTTTTTATTATTTTGTTTTCTGAGCTTCCAACCAATTCTGAAAAATGCAATAATTCTTTATCAAGTAGCAACAGAACCATTGAAAATAAATAATGCCTTACAAATTAAATGTAGCTAGTCATACAAGTAAGGCAAAAGAAATTATTACTCTTCTAGTAGTAAGCCTACGGGGAAAGTAAATAGACATATTAAATAAAGTATAAGATTCAAACTCAGGTCTTTCTATTGATTTCAGGCTCACATGAGAAATTGATTCTTAAAGCACACAATTACTCCTGTGCAGTTTGAATCTATTTGCTTTCCCTCTTAGTTTCAACTCCTAGGTAAGAGGCAGAATGGTTTATCACAGACTAAGAATTCTTCCTCTCTAACGTTTTATTCATTCTCAAGTTTCAATATATGAACTCACATTCAAAATTATATCCATCGAGTCCTTCAGTTATTCCTATTTTCTTTTATAGATGGAAGGTCCAGTCCTCTTACAGTCATTCTTTGAGGGAATTCTTTCTGAAATTTTCTTGAGCAGTTGGAAGAGGAGAGAAATTATAATTTGGAAACTACTTTTGCACAATGAAGGTCTCAATGTTTTTATGTTTTGTTTTCTGCTTGGGGACTACACTCAACTATACTCAGGGCTTACTCCTGGCTCTGACAGTGCTTAGGAATCACTCCTGGAGGACTTGGAATCCATATGAGAACCCAGGTCTGCCATGTGCAAGGCAAGAGCCCTGCCCACTGTACTGTTTCTCCAGCCCCTGGAGGTCTGTTTTATAGGGACGTGAATGGTTATCACTTACTAGGCTGGAAATTCCTATTTATGCTGCAGTTTGTAGGTAATAGTTTAATTTGCATGACATCACACAGTGCCAGCCTTGCTGCTGGATCTGAAGAGTGTTTATATAGTTGTATACTCTGGGGAGTAGTTTCATATGGCTTTGCTTTGGGCTTCTCATTAAATTCAAATTAAAGATAAAAAATAGAGATAGAGAGACAGAGATAGAGAGACAGAGAGGGACATGGAGCAAAAAGAGAGACAGAAACAGACAGAGAGAGAGAGGAAAAGAGCTTGCCACAGAGACAGGCAGGACTGGGAGCGGGCGATGGGATGGACGGGAAACTGGGAAAGTTGGTGCTGGGAAACGTATAGTGGTGAGTGAAGTGATGGATGTTGAAACATTCTATGACTGAACCCCAAAGCTTTGTCACGGTGTATTCACAGGGATTTGCTTAAAAAAACTAAAATAAGTTAAAAACAAATAAATAATTGGAGTCATCTCTCAGAAACAAGGATGCAGGTTTTTCAGTGAGTAGAGGTCAAAATCCCTCATGCATACTGGTCCTTCACTCGCTCTGTGAGAGCCCAGTGGTGACATCATGATTCTATGGGAGCAGAAACATCACACAGAAAACAATGTGGGCCTCTCCTTCTGCGCAGTGCTCAGGAAACTAGATCAGAAAGCTCTGCTTGGAGAGATGGTGATCTCTTGGATTTCTGCCTGCTGAAGAGGCTTATATTTACACATCCAAAACAATTTGCTTCTTTAAGTGTTGATGTCATGCCTTTTCTCTTTTAAAATGCCCCCAATTTTGCCTGCTATGATCTGTCACTGATGGTCAAGAAAAATGTTATGCTATTGAGGTTTTCCCTGTGCACCCTCATCCCAGCTCCATAATGTATTTTTTTTTCATGAACTCCCAGGTAGGTCTTGTTTTGAAATTGAGGTTCTGTAATTTTACCAGAATGTGCTTTGGTACAGATCATACTTTATCATACAGATTTAATGATAGGATTCATCATTCAGCAAATATGTATTTAGTATCTAGTGTGTAGTAGATGCTAGTCTGGGTACCATGGATATGTCAGTGAACAAAAAATGGGTGGGAGCCTTACTCTTCATGGATGTTAAATTCCGCAAAGAGAATTAGTCAAGAGAAAATGATGTAGTAAGTGATGCAGTGTTTTGAAAGATAAGGGGTAAGGGATCTGCAAGATAGAGATGCTTTGGAATCTAGATGATTCAGGTAGGTCTGACTTGAAAAAGAAATGTGGAGAAGATTTGAGTAAGATAAAAATGAGAGTCATATGGTTATTGTGGAGGACAGAAGGCTAAAGAGCAATTAGAGGTTAGGAAATACAGCAAGGTCAGTTCAAAGACACACATTGGAGAGGAGCTGAGACAGGGTGCTAGATCTAGCAGGAGGACCCTGTAAACAGTGTGTGTGTGTGTGTGCGTGTGTGTGTGTGTGTGTGTGAAGGCATGTCTTTTCTATCTAAGTGTCATTGGAACCATTGGAAGGTTTGCGCCGCGCGTGTGCTCGTGTGTGTGTGTGTGTGTGTGTGTGTGTGTGTGTGTACAGGCTCTTTCTAAGTGTCATGGGAACCATTGGAAGGTTTGGAGTGGAGGGACGACTTGTCTGACTTATATTGTATAAGGAACATGTCAGCATCTGTATTGAGAATTGTCAAGACTGTCAAGATCAGCTATTCCCTTTTGCCAGGAACATAAAGATCCATTTAATAGACTATCTATTATCTGTCTTCTTCAACTGCTTGTGTTCTATTTATTTTGATATTCTCTTCAGGAACATGAATCATAGAGACCTCGGGTATCTTGGCCATCTGTCATTTCCACACATCTGTAGTATTCCACACTTCCCTTCAGATATCTACTTTCCTATCATTTTGGTGAGAGTTCCTCAAACGTCTTTTATGTTTATTAAAGTATTTTACAGATGGTGATTCAGTGTTTTGACTGTGTTAATCACTGCTCTGCAATCAAAGGTATGAAGGAAAGGGACTTGTTTAGAAGCAGACGAGACAGACATCACATCAAGTGTTAGAAAAACACACAATGAGTTCATCTTGCACAGTATTATAAACCAAATGAAGGGGAAGGGGAGAGTGGTCAAGTAAAAGTCACGATGAAGGTATGATGAAGGGTAGAAGTAGATAATAGTGAATTCAATTTGATACACCCAAAATTAATTTACAATGTTGAATACCTGAAGCATATAATGCAATGCCACTTCATGAAAAAAACCTTCAAACAATAAAATAAAATGTGGAAAGTGTTGTGTTTATTTTGATAACATAATGGGCGCTTTATATTTTTGGCGGAATGTGGGGTGAGACATCAATACATGTAAAAGTATGAAGCTATACTCTGTTGGAGGACAGATTTAGCTATTCTGGGAGTTTTGTTGTTTTGCTCACTCCCAGCTTAATCTTATTTAAGCCAAGGTTCATTCTAATGAGACCTCTCTTCTATGTAAACACTGCTAGAGGGTGTGGCAGTTACAGAAGTCACCTTGATTGAATAACTTCTGACTTATACATCTACTAAGACTTCTATGTTTTCTAGATTGGGCACAGCTCCTCTTTATACCCACTGCACCCAACGTGGGACAGTTAGAATTTACCAGGAGGCTACCACCCTGGCTACGCTGAGACTAAAGGAAGACTATAGGAAGGATCATACTAGTTTGCTCTAAGCAGGCAAGAGTGACCCTTTCAGTACACGAGAACAAGATACTCAGAATCACCCTGGTGCAGATAATAATAAGAAGGACCTTGTGGGTACCATCTAGATTACATGAAGCTCATGAAGTTAAGATGTATTACTTTATATCAGCCCCTCTCTCTCTCCAGTGTTTTACATAAGAGATAATCTCCTTAGTCCTTGGCATAACCTTTGTTTATACCTGCAATAAGGTGTGGCACTACACTCTGTTTAGGGTTCTTTGTTGACATGACAACCTCCCGATTGGATTACTTTGGTGTATATAAGGGGCTGACTTGAGGCCCCTTCACCTTTTGCCTTTTGGTTCCTCAGCCTTCAGCTTTTGGCTCCTGCGGCTTTTGGCTTTTGGCTTTTGACCTTTTGCTCTTTGACCTTTTGCTCCTTCTTCTGGGTAGGACTCAGCTCCGGTGAGATTCTCTCTCTCTTTGGTGGGAGACTTAGGCTCTTTTGTATGGTCTAAGTTCAGACCAGAGCTAGAGTTTGTTCATTATATTGTATTGCTGTGGAAGAGCTTTTGTACTATTAAAAGCCATTTTTGGAACTGCACCGGATTCGTGAGTTTTCATCTGTTCTCCCGCGTCCTCGGAGGTAGAAGAGAACCTCTGTCCTGACACTGTCGGGACCCCGGCGGTGTTCCCCGACAATACTCCCGAATCTTAGTATTATAATTCAAGGGCAAATGAGCAAAGATGAATTTAAAACAAAATAAAATCAAAATTATTCTGAAACAGATGTGGAGCTCATATTAAGTACTTCGGTTGACAAAGGCTTCCAGTGGTGATCTCTGAGCCAAGACCCAAGTGATAGAAAGAAGTGAGCCATGTGCCTAACCAGAGATTCATCATGCCAAGACCTCAGAGATGAGAATGAGCTCAGCACATTTAAGGAATGATGAGAAGACGCCATGAAGCAATCAAAGGAGCAGTGTAGGCAGCAAGAGCAGGGAAGTAGGCAAGGAAGGAAATTGAATTTTATATTTAAGGCAAAGGTGGTCACTGGAGAATTTTAAGCAGGGCATCGATGCATTCTACTTTGCTGAAAGTCCAGGGTCAGATGGTATTTCTTAAAGGAGATAGAAATAAAAATTATCAGGGACATTTATAAGTTTGTCATTGAAATTAAAAATCTCATGACTAAAAATAATTTTGAAAATAATACTAGGGCAATACAAACAATGATTAATATCCAGAATATATAAAATGTTTTTTCTATGAATTAATAGGGGAAAAAGTCAATAGAAATTTCAAAATATGATTAGGAAAGTAAAGTCAGTAAGCATGAAAAAGATGCTCAGCATGTTTAGTGTTATGAATACAAAAGGCATAAGATACTATTTTGTGGCGAGCCGTCTCCGACCAGCGGTTAAACGAGTCACCACAGGCACGATTCTTCTCGGATCACACTTTATTGGGTTACAGCTCAGTTGTGAAGTAAGGTGGAAGAAGGACCCAGTCTGAGAGAAACGCAGGAATATATAGCAAGCGTGCCTCTCTATGATAGGTGCATTTCTACAAAACCTCATTTGTATGGTAATACTGACATGTTATTGGTCAATTCTGAATGCTGACATGTCATTGGTCAATTTTTCATTAACTGCGCCCACCATATTGGCTGATGCAACTGAAGGAAGTTGCAACGGATCAACCTCGCGCCCAACACTATTTCATACAAACCAGATAATTAAAAATAATTAGGCTTATAGGAAAAAAGATATACATGATAATCTCTAAATGTATGTATAGCAATCCACAATGTGTAAGAGAAGAGAGAAAGAGAGAGAGAAGAGATAAAGAACTTGCCATAGAGGCAGGCTAGGGGAGGGGGAGGGAAGTGGGGACATTGGTGGTGGGAAATGGGCACTGGTGGAGGGATGGGTGCTGGAACACTGTATGGCGGAAACCCAAACATGAACATCTTTGTAATTGTATATCACATGGTGGTGTAATAAAATATTAAAAAAAATAAAAAAAAAAAATAATTAGGCTTATAGTAAAAATGTGTTTGGATGGAGGTAACGAACATCCAAATACTGCTGAGCTACAGTTACTTGGTATAAGAATTTTATCAGAATAAATTGCTAATATCAAGAATAATTAAAGATTATCATTCTCTTTCATTCCTCGATACCTGGTTTCATCCAGCATACCTGGATCAGGTATGCTGATCCAGAGACTCATAGACATGGGGGCAGAGCTGCTACTGGCTCTCCCTGTGCCCAGCCACTCACAAGGCTCCTGGGAGCGATGGTAGGTTCTAGCCCTGGCCCACCACCCCAGCAGAGCCTCGCAACAAGCCAGACAAATCCCCACTCCATTATGACCTCCATTTTCCACATCCAGACTTCCCCTTCCTCAGAACTCCACCCAGCAGACCAGCCTATCACAGCCCAGCTCACGCGGCCGCTTGTGGCCGCGTGGTTCATCAATAAATGCTGGATTTAGAGATGACTACAAGAGTATGCTACCTGCACAGCAGAGCCTGGCAAGCAACCCGTGTCGTATTTTGATATGCCAAATAACAATTATAGACCTCATTCCCATGACCTGATGGAATGGTTTGAGGCTCTTTATGTTCTTGGACCAAGCAGGTGCCCTTGGACTCTACTTGCATGAGACAGGACATATGGAGATGCTACTGGTGCCCGCTCGAGCAAATCGATGATGAACGGGAAGATAGTGATACAGGACAGTGATCATTCTCTTTAGGACAGAAATTCCACCCTAGGACAAAGAGTTAAGCTAAAGTCCTACACATTATATAAGAAAATGTCTCATTTAGACTCATAGTAGGGTGTCAGCTGGGGCAGGCAACTAGGATGACTTGAAAACAACCAGTGTATGGGTCGTTCTCAAAGTGCATTAGCCTGGAGATCAGGTAGTCACATGATCAGAGGCATTGAGAGACCTCTTCATTCTGAGGTATCTTCATGTGGCATCAGGAACGAAAGCTCTCTGGAGTCCCTTTAATAAGGGCACTAATCCCATGCAGGGGCTTTTACCATCCAGACCTAGTCCCCAAACCAAGATTCACCCCCGATACCATCAAGTTGTCAATCAGATTTCAATTTATAAGTTGGGAGGTGAGAACACAAAAGGTTTATTTTATAGTAAAAAGTAACCTTGTAATAACAAAATGGAGACAAACTAAAGCAACAGAAAAATGGATAAATTATTTGTAGGTATCCAAAGTAGATAAATCTCAGATTGCAGAGTGAAACAAATTGTCAAAAAATACTTAGTATGATATTCAAAAGTAAAGTTCATAAACTATAAATCACATTATTTTAGAAATAGAAACAGGAATAAATATGTACAAAAATTCATAAAGTGACAAATATAAAATTCAGTTTATTGCTTACCTTTGACATGGAATAGGACTGTATTTGAAGACTTTATTTAGCTTATCTCCTGAATTCCTATCTCCAAATGCAGTCACGTTAGGGGGTTATGGAATCCATGTATAGATTTTGGAGGAATACAGTTTATCACATGGTTGTGGGAATCTCAACTTTACCACATAGAACAAATTTCTCTCTATAGTAATGTTCACATAACAATTCTTGTGCACAATCATACAAACCAGTAAGCAGAATTAGTGCTTATTGATTTACATTGGAAATTACGGGCATAAAAGTTTTAAAATTTCTATATCATTTTGACACAACTTGATACCTAAAATTAAAAACTTATTAGATATAAAAGAAAACTGTTTCATAGTCTAGAAAATCATTAAGGTATGTACTCTAAGGAATCTCATATGTACATATATATTTATGTCATGAAAATAAATGCAGTCATTCTATATCTGTCTCTCTCCTTCTGGCTAGGAGAGAGATCATTCTCTCCATGTCCATTCTTTTTTTTTTAGACTCAATGTATTTTAGCACCACGTTCTTTTAGGATCTTTCTCATTCTTACACTTCAACGATCATTCTATTTGCATCAAACTGGAGAGTTTATGGGGAATGAGGAATTATGAGAGACTCACACACACAGGGCAGAGCTGTTGCTTGCTCTCCCTGTGCCCAGCTGATCACAAGGCATCTTGGAGGGATGGCGGGTTCTAGCCCTAGCCTGCCACCCCAGCAGAGCCTCACAAGAAGCCAGAGAAACCCCCACACCATGAGGGCTGCCATTTTCCACATCCAGACTCCCTCTCATCAGAACTCCACCCAGCAGAAGAGCTGATTGTAGCATGGCTCGGCCGCGTGATTCATCAATAAATGCTCGAGTCTTGAGGTGACTAGAAGATTATCCCACCCGTACGGTAAAGCCTGGCAAGCAACCCGTGTCTTATTTGACATGCCAAATACCAGTAAAAATTATAGCCCTCATTCCCATGACTTGACGGGATGGTTTGAGGTTCTATATGTTCCTGTAGTGGGCAGATGCCCTTGGGCTATCTTGCATGTGACAGGACATATTGAGATGTTACTGGTGCCCGCTCAAGTAATCGATGATCTATGGGAAGTCAAGTGATCAAGTCAAGTGATCAAGTGAAGGAATCTCGTCTTTGAAGACACATGGGGTAATATAGATGATGTCAGAATTGAGCAAGGAATGAGTTCAAACGCTGAACAATAAATGTATATCATTTCTTAAACACCTTTTCATCATGCAGATTAATTAATTTTGAATATCCATATCATTCATGTCATGATGTGACTGCTCTTTACATTGCGGTGTGTTAAATAGGATTGAAAAGGACCACTCAGAAAAGCTGGTAAGCCAAATTTTATGTGTGTATATATATATATATATATATATACATATATATACACATATTTTAGGGTGAATAAAGTAAATAAAATATAGATAAACTTGAATATGCTTTTAATAATATTGGCATGAACAAAGGAAACAGCATGTGCCCCAAAACAGGGAAATAGTCTGAAATTGGAGAATTAAACATTAGAAAGGGATAGAGATATTGGGGAGCCACTAAGGTCCCCAACAATTTCAGGGAATGAGTTCCCTTCTATCTCCAAATCTGGCAGAAAATGGATAAAAGCTCATGATTACAGCACAGTTCCAAAAAGCTTTTACTAATTACCAGTAATCAAACAAGCTCTGCCACTACAATGCAAGATAACGTGACTCCCCAGACCTCTAGCTCCTGGCCAGACCTCTGACCATGTGCATAGACCCGGTCTCCCACCAAAATGAATCCCAAATTATATTTTTAAACAGCTTTTCAGTGTCTATATATGTGGACATAATCTTAAGACTCTTTCCAGATATGATCCTTTTAGCAATGTAGATTCAGCAATGTGGATTTTTTTTTTGGCACCACACCTGTTGATGTGTAGGTGTTATTCTTATCTCTCTGTGCAGCGTTTTCTCATAGTGGTGCTCAGGAGACAACTCAGTGGAGGAATCGAATTTGGACTTCCCACATGCATAGCACACACTCGACTCATAGAACCATCTCTATAGCTAATTGTTTTAAAAAAATCTACGAGATGGTATATTGCATAGAATCTTATGGAAAATGTACAAATATGGTAAAACAGTGATATATTATTTTTATGAGAGCTGACCATGCTTACTGGCATAGACATTTCCAGATTTTAATACATATGGCATGTATTGGAAATGTATATGGAAATGTATTAAAATCTGACCTTAAGAATAAACTAAATTGAGAACAATTTTGGGGAAAAAAGCTTATTAAATAAAATCTATCTATGTATTTTATCAACCACTGACTTCTTAGTTTCTGGCAGTTTTCTTTCCTATCACCTCCCCCAAAAACTGGAATAGATGCCATATGTATTGAACAGGGATGTATTTGCTGGGATGATAATAGGGCTTTTGGCACAGATGAATCCCTTTGCTCCTTTCTGTAGCTTGGGTGTTTCAATGTCTTTAAATAATAGTTGTAATTACAGTCTATGTCTAGACAGCAACTTTACTCTTTTGTGCGATGATAGCTGTGGAAGTCTTTTGATTCATATGCTTGTAATTCTTCTGCAATCAGAGGAAATATTGGCTGCAGAGGAGGGTCTTGTGTCCTCAGGGTTGGGGTGGAGAACAGGGAGACAACACATATCTTTGGCTGGACAGCTGTGTTAGGGTCTGGGCATTCTCTGCTCTTGGAAGAGTCAGCCTATGTGCCCAGGCCCTCTGAATCTATAAAATTGCTGTGTTTCATAGTGTTTAGGCACCACCAATTGTAGAATGTGCCAATATTTTACCTATCACTCCTCAAAAAATAGTTGTGCTGCCACTTCTAATTGTAAAATGTAACTACCACTACGGCACACCTCGCTTTCAGAGATGTGAGCATGTGAAAATGGGGAGAAGTGAAAATATATCTTAGCATAGATGAAAAATAGTACTCATTGTTGGCAACTGTTCTGTGGAGACTCTTGGAAAAATAAACAAGAAAGAAACACTATCCAGACATTTCAAGACAAAACAAAAATTCAGAAGTCTCACGACAGCAAGAATCCTCAGAAGCTGGAGAGAACTCAGAAGGCTGGACCGAGAGTTGGGGGTTGTCCTCTCACTGTGGGAGTCAGCACAGTATCTGATACTGCTTAAGAATCCAGGGCGGGGGGGCGGTGAATATGTGTGTTTGGGGCCCATAGAAATACTGAAGCAGACAGCGTGTTTGCCTTACATGCAGCCAACTTAGGTTCGATCCACAGCACCACAAACTGACCCATGGCCACTGCCAGGACTGTTCCCTGAGTGCAGAGGCAGAAGTAAACCCTGAGCACAATTGGATGTTGCAAGAAGGCAGGCAGGCAGGCAGGCAGGCAGGCAGGCAGGAAGAAGAGGAGGAGGAAGGAAGGAAGGAAGGAAGGAGGAGGAAGGAAGGAAGGAAGGAAGGAAGGAAGGAAGGAAGGAAGGAAGGAAGGAAGGAAGGAAGGAAGGAAGGAAGGAAGGAAGGAAGGAAGGAAGGAAGGAAGGAAGGAAGGAAGGAAGGAAGGAAGGAAGGAAGGAAGGAAGGAAGGAAGGAAGGAGGAGGGAGGGAGGAATGGAGGGAGGAAAAAAGGAAGATTGAGTCAATGGGCATAGGTATGTCAATAGTCACAATAGGAGCAATAGACCACCCAGGATCATAGGACTCCTGAGAAGGAATAATAAGTTTCTATGTCCCAGCTACGTATTGGCCTTCTGACCAGGACAAAAAAAATATTCTTGGGGCCAGTCATATCGCACAGAAGGTAGGGTGCTTGCTTTTCTCAACCTACCCAAGTTCTATATCTGGCATCTCATAGGGTCCCCCAAGGACTACCTAGAATGATCCTTCAGAACAGAGCTATGGATAAGTTCTGAGCACTGCTGGGAGTAAGAAAAGAAAAGCAAACAAATTATTATGCTTGGGAGTGTTTCTCTCTCTCTGTCGCTCTCTGTCTCCCTGCCTCTGTCTCTGTGTCTGTCTGTTTCTCTCTCTCTCTCTCTCTCTCTCTCTCTCTCTCTCTCTCTCTCTCTCTCTCCACTTTCCTGGATGTCTAGAATCCTTGTTAGTTTTTCTCGGTAAACTGAAATTCATTTGCACTTATGCTTGTGTGGGTAGACAAAGGATCCACAGACTTGCTGAAGAAGCTTTCATGCCAGGGGAAGAGACGGTTACTAAACAGGGGTGCACTCCAGATCAGAGCACAAGCAAAAGGGGAGAGAAAATTCCAGAAGGAGCTGGTGGAGGCAATCAGACAAAGCATCAGATATTAAATTTAAATGTGTTTTTCAAAACTGATAAAGCTGAATAGAAATTAGAATGAGCAATCTTCAAACTTCAGAGAGAATATAATAAAATGGGGTGGGGGAAGGAAGAGAATGCTCTCAAACAATACAAATATAGACCAGAGAGGAAAAAAAAAATAGCAATCTAGAGAGCTGAGACAAACAGAATGTACAAAATAAAACAAAATATTGTGGATGTGCACTGCATTCACTTATAAAATGGCTCACCATCTATGTGAATGCACTAATTTTTGCCAGACTAAACGCTCAGTTCTGGGTTGTATTTAAGTCTGTAAAACAAGACTTTGGAAAGATTAGATATATGAGGTGATCAAAGACAAACCAGGTGTATCAATTTGTGTTAGTGATACTGGAATTATACTCCGAGACACCCTTTGATACTAGAGCACTGATCTGGGTTCTAGTTCCCTACTTTTCATATAGTTCTGGTTCAATTGTCTTTAATGAATTAAATCAGTGTCTGAACAGCAGATGGTCTCGGTTTCCCAATCTATAGACAATTCAGTGCTGCTCTGCCCAAGACTTCGCCCCTCATGAGGTCCTGAGCAAACGTTAAGGGGTCATGGTCAATTTAGAGTTAAAGACAAATCACTAGCACTTGTCCTTTCCTTGAGTTTTCAGCCTAGGGCTATGAGCCTTTGTGTTCAGGGGCTCCTACATCCCATTTATCTCCCAATGATGTACTTGAAGTTTGTCTGTCTTTTCCATCTGTATGGCCCTTGGTGCTCACCACCCACTTCTCACCTCCTCTGCTCCTCCTGCAGCTCCTGCTGTAGGTTCCCCTCAGATTTGCTTACTTGCTTGCTTGCTTGATTGTTTGCTTGCTTGCATGCTTTCTTTCCTTTTAGGTCACTTCCGGCGATGCTCAGGGGTTACTCCTGGTTCTTCGCTCAAGAATTATTCCTGGCAGTGCTTGGGGGACCATACAGGATGCCAGGGATCGAACCTGGTCAGCAAGGTGCAAGGCAAATGCCCTACCCGCTGTGCTATTGCTCCAGCCCTCAGATTTTATTTTATTTTTTTGCTTTTTTGGGTCACACCGGCGATACTCAGGGTTTTCTCCTGGCTCTGCACTCAGGAATTACTCCTGGCGATGCTTGGGGGACCATTTGGGCTTCCGGGATCAAACCCGGCCTGGCATGGGCCGGCCATGTGCAAGGCAAATGCCCTACCAGCTGGACTATCGCTCCGGCCACTCCCCTCAGATTTTCTAACCTTTGTTTCTTCTCTCTCAAGAGACGATACTTTTTTTTTATTAAATATTTTGTTATACCACCGTGAGATATACAATTACAACGTTGTTCATGTTTGGAGGTTTCGGTCACATAGTGTTCCGACACCCTGCCCTCCACCAGTGCCCATTTCCCACCACCAATGTCCCCAATTCCCTCCCCCCCTCCCATAGTCTGCCTAAATGGCAGGTTCTTTATCTCTTTTCTCTCTCCCTCTCTCTTTTCCTTCTCTTACACATTGTGGGTTGCACTATATACACTTAGAGGCCATCATGTGCATTTTTTTGCCTGAATTTAATGCTCAGTTCTAGGTTGGTATTAGCCCTTTCGACATTTATTCACACAAGTTTCTTCACTGTCTTACTTAACCTCTGACTCCCACATGTTTGCGGTAATTTCCACTTTTGGTAAGACCTCCTGATCCACGATTCGTCTGACATTGGATTTTGGTGTCATGATTTGTATATTTATATTTATGGGAGGCATATATATTATATATAAATATATATATTTATATATAAATATATAATATGTATATTTATATTGATATTTACAGGAGGCATGGTGGGTTCTAGCCCTGGTCTGCCACCACAGCAGAGCCTTACAACAAGCCAGACTACCCTCCCTACTCCATGGGGGGCCGCCATCTTCCACATCCAGACTTCCCTCTCGTCACAACTCCACCAAGAAGACCAGACTATCACAGCCCGGCTCATCCACACCCACCCTGCCGCAGTTTTTTTAATCCTGCCCAGGTATGCTGAACCAGAGACTCTCAGATATGGGGCAGAGCTGCTACTTGCTCTCCCTGTGCCCAGCCGCTTATGAGGTGCCCGGGAGGCATGGTGGCTTCTAGCCCTGGCCTGCCACCCCAGCAGAGCCTCACAACAAGCCAGATGACCCCCGACTCCATGGGGACCTCCATCTTCCATTATCGGACTTCCCTCTCATCACAACTCCACCAAGCAGACCAGACTATCACAGCCCAGATCATCCACACCCACCCTGCAGCAGGTTTTTTTTTTCAATCCTGCCCAGGTATGCTGAACCAGAGACTCTCAGACATGGGGCAGAGCTGCTACTTGCTCTCCCTGTGCCCAGCCGCTCATGAGGCACCAAGGAGGCATGGCGGGTTCTAGCCCTGGCCTGCCACCCCAGCAGAGCCTCACAACAAGCCAGGCGACCCCCCAACTCCATGGGGGGTCGCCATCTTCCACATCCGGACTTCCCTCTTGTCACAACTCCACCCAGCAGACCAGACTATCACAGCCCGGCTCACGGCCGCTAGCGGCACGGTTCATTAATAAATGCTTTATTCAGAGGTGACTACAAGAGTATGCCACCTGCACGGCAAGCCTGGCAAGCTGCTCGTGTAGTATTTGATATGCCAAATACCAGTAACATTTATATTAGGTCATTCCCATGACCTAATATAATGGTTTGAGGCTCTTTATGTTCCTGGAGCAAGCAGATGCCTTTGGGTTCTACTAGCATGAGACAGGACATATGGAGATATTACTGGTGCCCGCTCTAGCAAATAGATGATGAACGGGAAGATAGCGATAGTGATATTTATGTCATGCAAATAAATGCAGTCATTCTATATCTCTCTCTTTCCTTCTGACTAATTTCACTCAACATGATCCTTTCCATGTCCATCCATTTATAGGCAAATTTCATAACTTCATTTTTCCTAAAAGCTGCATTGTATTCTATTGTGTAGATGTACCACAGTTTCTTTATCCAGTCATCAGTTCTCGGGCATACTAGTTGTTTCCAGGTTCTGGCTATTGTGAATAGTGCTGCTATGAAAATAAAAGTGCGGGTTGTGTTTCCGCTGTGTGTTTTGGCTTCCCAGGGTATATTCCTCGGAGTGATATGGCTGGGTCAAAAGGGAGCTCAATTTCTAGTCTTTGGAGGAATGTCCATATTGTTTTCCAGAAAGGTTGTACAAGTCGACATTCCCACCAACAATGCATGAGAGTCCCCTTTTCCCCACATCCACTGCCAGCACTTGTTGCTTTTACACTTTTGGATATGGGCCAGTCTCTGGGGTGTGAGGTGATTTTTCATTGTTGTTTTGATTTGCATAAGAGACTATACTTATACTGGCTAAGGGAATTTATTTTAAACACTAATAATTTTCTGTTAGAGACATTTCTCCCACTCAGAAACAACAATTCAGTAAAATTTGAATGGAAAATCTGCTATGAGTAAAGCAGCAAACATCAGACTCTACTGAAGGGATTGGTGCTTAAGCATTGTAGGCCCGAATCCCAATTATGAATAACTTTGTAATTCATAGTGATTCAATAAATATAAATAAAAAGTTTAAAAAAAATATAAACACTTTAATACCTGTTCTTGCAATTCTGGAGTCTAATGGATGAAATATACAAGTAAGTAACTATGTTTTGTTTTTGTTGTTGCTGTTGTTGTTTGGTTCCTGAACACATACACACACCCTGGTGTGTTCAGCACACTCCTAGCTCTGCGCTCAAGAATCACTCCTGATAGGGCTTGGAAAATCATACGGGACACCAAGGACTGAACTTGGGTCAGCTGCATGTGAGGCAAGTGCCCTACCCTCTGTACTATCACTCTGGTATGCATCAGCTGTTTTTGTTTGTTTTGTTTTTGTTTTTATTTTGATTTTTGGTGTTCTTGCTATCATAGCCGCTAAAATAGGCATGTCCTGACTTACTAGGGTCAAGGAAGACTTATAGACTAAAAGCACACTGAGCAGATTTCAAGGATGAGTAGAAATAAAACAGATATAACAGACACGTCCCACGAATAATTAGCATGAACACAGCACAGATGAGAAAAACAACCAAGGCCAGTTTAGGAAAGTGCATGCGACTTAGTATCACTCTGAATGGAGTGCTAAAGAGGGTGGCTGAGAACTGTGTGCACAGCATTGAAAATTTACCCTTTAGAGTGTGAGAAAGTTTTAGAACAAAAATAACCAACAATTGGCAGTTGGAGAGTGTGGTTCTCTTGAGGATGTTGCAAATGTCTTGAGAACTTCCTTATTGGTTTAGACAGGATACAAGGTCCTTGCTCCTGGCTTCAAAGTCAAAGACAAAGGTAAACAGTACACTGAAACTCTTAGAGAATTGAATGCATATACCTAGAACTTGTACACAAAGTCCATTGGTGTTTGGCCCGAGCCTGAAATAGCTAAAGGAACAGAAGTTGTGACTGGCAGATGCCTGTCAGTTGACATTATTGGATACAGGAAGGTGAATGTCCTGATATGGCTACAAATCTAGGGTCTATCAGGACTGACGGATTCATGACTGTTTCTCTTGTATGAAATTGGGGGAGACAGAGACAGAGACAGAGACAGAGACAGAGTAATCTACTAATGTGGGTTTATTTCTTTTCTTACAACATCCAAAGTCTTTTCTGGAAAGGTAACAACAGCCCAGCAGCTATGGTGCAAGTGACCATGGTGCCCAGCAGGTTCCATGCAGGTCCCATGCCCCTGAGCACCAGCTTTCACATTCACATGCCAAAGAATAGCAAAGTTGAGCAGTTCTAGCCATTCAGCTCCCTTTTGATCCATTCCTTCTTCCTCCCTTCCTCCTGCTACTCCCTCATACAGGAAGGGATGTAAATGACACCTGGCTAGCAGTTGGAAGAGGAAAAGAAGGACTTGCAGGGGAAGGGAGCCAGGAGCCTGCCAAGACCCACTTCTCACTGCAGAGGACAGCCTAGCCTGCTGCATTCCGTCGAGACTAAACGAAGCTCTCAGGGTAATGTGTGTCCAGGACATTCCAACTAATGACACTTATTATTTTGTGCATGTGATGCAAATGATGGATGAACTGTTTGATCTGTGCATGTGAGTGGAGACATTATGGCACTAGCTCTAGAACATATCCAATAAGAAGGAAGAAACTCTAGTTATTACTTGGGTTTCTAGTTATTACCTAGGCATGCAGAGGGCAGAAAAAAAATCTAGTTTTGAGTGTGTGCATTTAAAGGTTATCTGTGCAGCGTCATAGTCTACTGGAATTGCCATAGTTTGTTTCAGCTCAGGGGTGGGGCGTGGGGGAGACTCAAGTTAGATCTTGTTTCATCAATTCATTCTACATTCAGGGATCAATCTTTGATGAGGAAGTGATCTTTAGTGATTGACTTGATTCCCCTAAATTCCACATTAGGCATGAACTAAAATCAAATGGAGAAGATCTGTTTATGAAAGGTTTATATCTACATTGTCCAATACTGTAACCATTTGTCACACCTGTGCAGTAAGTACAGAAAATGTAAAGAGCCTGAACTGAGGTAAGCACGAACACACCAGATTGTCACAATTTAGTATTCTGCAATGCTGCAGTGATCATGGTTTAGAAGCCTAAAATTCAACAAAATATGCTATTTAAATTGACTTCACCTGCTTCTTTTTTACTTATTTGTTACATCTATTAGAAAATCAAAATTATGTATGTGATTTGAATTATATTTCTGTTGAACACCAGGGACCTTATCTGAATATTAAACACAATTGATGTTACTTCTGATTCCATCTTAAGAAACTTCATGAAAGCCAGGAATCACATTGTCTACTTTTATGTCCTGAGTAGCTAAAATGTCTTAGATAGCAGGTATTCAATAAAATGATGGACTAGTAAACTACATACATACTAGTGAACTCATCTAGAGGCTGTCATCACACACAGGATATGCTACATGATTCAATGCTTTCTGTTGGTAGGTACCAATGATCGGATGTACAGGTTCTTAACTAACTTTAATTTTGCCCTAAATCTCAATGAATACAGTCACAAATATTTGTGACTCAGGTATCACTTCTAGAAACCTATTCTCAGTTTGATTGCCTTATTATCTCTCTAGGCAAAAACCATCTCTGTCTCTCTTATTCATTTTTACACAGTGAATTTTTTTCAGAATTATTTATCTTAGCATTCTCACTCATTTCTAAAAGTCTTTGGCCCTTCTAGAGGTTTTAGGCCTTCTATCCTGGACTTATTTAGGAAAGCTCCTCATGAGCTTGTTCGCTTTAATACACCTCTGTGCTTAGCATATTGTTGTGTACAAAGCACGGTCTCAAGATGGATTCACTGAACTGAGTTGCTGTTGGTATTGCATCTTTATTATATCCTTCTTTAAAGAGTTTAGCTTTTAGGATGAAATTCAAGAACCTCAGTGTGAATAACCATTTATATCTGCAAAGAGGAAAAACTTAGCATAGTTCTGGTGACCCTGGAGACCATCCTTCTCCAGGTTCTGGGAACTACTGCTGCAATTCAAGGCCAGGAAGAGAAAATGTTGTCTCCTCTAAACAGTGGGAAATGTTTGTGTGGTGTGGGAAAGGGAAGACTGACCCAAGGTTCTAGTATTTCCCACAGAGAACTTCCACTGTGCAGAGCTCATGTCTCATGTACCGCACCCCACCACCAACACACACACAAACACATACTTGGTTTACAAAGTTCTGTAAATGTGTTACAGGCGTTCAATATTCTAACACCTGTCCCATCACCACTGTCACCTTCCTTCCACCATTGTTTTCATTTTCCCACCCACCCCTCAAGCCTGCCTGCAGGTCCATAATAATTTATTTTATATTGTTTTTTACCCATAAATGGCTAATAGAATGATCAAAATATTTTCTTAGAAGAAAATTAGGTAATTTGTTGTATCTCACCATGCAGATATTAAGTTCTCATCTGAGGGATTACAAAAATGCTTTTATAACTTGAGATTCCATGTTAATATTTTTGCTGTTGAGATTGGTTGACTTCTACATTACATCTCATTCAATCTGGTGTTCTATTACTACCGTATTGCCAGTGTTAGAGAATTTGGAGATATCTCCATAAATTCCACAGTTTTCAACTGTTCATACAGCTGGAGTTAAAATTTTTTAATGCTGAGTTTATGTGGCAGTGGAGGTGGGTTGTGGGTGTGACTGCCAGGGCTTCCTGAAGTACAGGAAAATGGGAGAAGGTAGATCATCCCACTTCTGAGAATGCAAGGTGCATGCAACCATAGGACTCTGAGAGCCTGAGGTTTGGCTGGGTTAAGGTCTTAGAGAGACTTGGTAGTTCTAAGGTGATGGAGTCTGGCCAGAGGTAAGCTAGTGGTTTTGGGGTGTTGAAACCCATGACTGCTAGGGCTTTGTTTAGGTGGGAGCTGGCCCATCCCCTCCAAGAGTACCCTGGGTGTTTTAGCCAGGTGTCTGAGATGTTTTTATGGCTAGTTGATCTCTTTCGAGCTTCATTGGTGAGTCTCTAGAACAAGGCCAATGAAGATGAGCTTATATTACAGTGGAGGTAGTTTTGAGCTCATGATTTTGATCAAGCATGAGCCCTTCGAACATCATCCTTTACTCCCTTATAGAGTTTAGTGTCATATTCAAAAAGCCATGTTAATTGGGTCCTTAGCAGTACTGAAGTCATGTGTTACGATCTAACTCCAACCTTGTAAAGCAAGACTCAGTAATTAGTCAATAACTAACATTAGTTAAAATAAACACAATGGAGGCCAGAATGATAGTGTAGCTGGTAGGGTGGTTGCTTGTACATGGCTGACCCAGGTTCGATCCCTGTCATCCCACATGGTGACCTGAGCACCACCAGGAGTAGCTCCTGAGTGCAGAGGCAGGAGTAACCCCTGAATGTTACTAGGTATGACTCAAAAAAAAAAAAATAAACAAAATGGAATAAAACAATACCAAGATTTCCATGCAGAAAAGACAGTCCAAACTATATTCTTAGAAATACAGCATATCTTTACAAACACAGCAAAACAAAACCATATGCCTCCAAAACACTACCCCATCCCTACAATGAAAGCTCTAAATCAGCTTTGACAGAAGTTTCTTCTTTCTCAGAACGGACACAGAGCCTGGAGAACAGCAGAGGAATCTGCCCCTTTTGGGCTGCAAGCGGCAAGGAAGGCTTCCAGCAGTTCTTTGTGCTGACTTTGGGGTCAGCTTGGTTTCAGGTCTGAATTCTGCTACCTACTGCCTAGGCAGCTCTTGGCAAGTGATTCGTCTTTGTGGATCTCATTTTCCTATTCTGTAGTAATCACACCAGGTAACTATATCTGAGAGCTGCTGTGTGCTAAGTGATATAGACTTCATCAAAGCCTGCAAATATCATTATCCTTGTTTTATGGGACCTGCGGTAAAGAGAGGGTAAATAACCCCCTGCCACAGTGCATTAAACCCAGTTACTCTTGCCTTGAAGAGTCAGAACACCCAGCAGGTAGAACTGCGCAATTGAGACACAAGTCCTTAGCCTCCAGCAGGCACTGATCAGAGAGTAGATACGACGGAAGCCCCTTCACCCTACCAGTGGCTGTTCCCCTTTTGACTGTAATATATTTGAAGAAAATAAGAAGCAAAAAAACCCTCAGTTCTGATCATCAAAAGAGCTTTTCTTGATTATCTACTATGAAGGAGAAAGCATATAGCTTTGGGTCCATTTGTGCTACTGAAAATTAAATATCACAAAACTCTTCTCCGTCACATTCTCTCTTGTATGGATAACAAGTTATTAATTTCCTAATCCTCTCGGGTCCTTCAAACACCGCAGCTATTTCGTCCATAAAGAAAGCAGCTTTGAGAGACAGCTATTTCCTTCGTCTGATACAAGATGACACTCTATTTTGTCTTTTAAAATGATCTTCCTGGTGAGGAGTTCTTAAGAATGCTTTGTGAAATGAAGTCATGTAGAGCTCGACTGGCAGCCCAGGTACCTGTGGAGAATTAACTTGTCAAAATAGAATCCAACTATTCAACACGCTCTCTTTGTTTCCCTCCTTTGTCTTTCTACCATTCCAATTTTAGACCAAATCAGGAAACATAAAAGGGAGATGAGAGTGGATAACTCAGAGAGTCTATCCTAGCCACTGCTGGACATTTGGAGACTCATTCCTTCTGGCTGTGGATAATGCTTGAGCCCTCTGCTTCCAGGAGCCTGATGGGTCTTAGTGCTCAGTTCAGCAAATCTTTCATTTTCTGCAGCGAGTGTGTGTTTCCAAGCTCGGGTGGGAGTCCATGTCACTAACAGCGCACCCAGAATGTGTGCCAGGCTAGAGAATATCAAAGTTCATGTTTCTCAAGCAAGAAACAATGCACTTACCAAACTTGCCTCTAGAAAACTACATTTATTTAACCACAGATTGTTCATCTGACAAGATGTGCTTTACCAGTGTCTTCTAATCACTGAAATATTAATCACTGGTTGAATTGGAAAACAATTTAAAACAACCCTAAAAAGAGAAGGGATCAGCATTCCCAATGCATTTTACTGTTACTGTATTTAGAAAAAGAAAGTACGTGCTATAGTAATAGAGATCAGTACAACCACACGGTTTCAGAAAAAATTGTCTTGGGATTTTGTTTTTGTTGTTATATTATTTTTATTCAAAAACATACAAAACCCCAGAGGAACAGAGACACTGAAACTAGAATAAAACCTATGCAGAGTTTTTATAAAACAGTCTAAAATAGTAAAAAAATTCACATCAAAAGAATTAATGTACTGAGCTGGTTGAATACTAAAACTGCAACCTTGAAGATGCTAATGGTGGGCCAAGGGGCTCGGAAGAGCTTCTTTACCTTTCCAAAGGCAGCTGTGAAAAAGCCCCACATCCCAGTCTTTGGTCCTCATGTACTGGAAGACAAATAACGGGTTTTTCTGCATTGCTGGCAAAAAACTCAATTCCCAGAAAAGAAGATTTTCCCTTACATCTAGTTTTTGCATACTCCTCCCAAGCCATAGAAGAGGAAAAAACAAGAATCACCACCCAGGACATTTTTTCTCTCCTGTCTGCCCCTGGTCTCACTTAGCTTATTCACATTTGGTGAGGTTGCATTCTGTTTCCATATGCGTGCATGCTCTCTCCTGCTGCAGATGAGCAGCAGAAATTTCTCTGGGCACAACACAGGGTCCCAGGGAGAGAGCAAACAAGTCTGGGATGGATTTGCTCACCCTCTTTCACCTACAGGGGAATTGATGACCTGTTTATAACTGAAATCCACTTTGAACAGTTTTTATTTTAGAGCAAGCAGCTTGCATTGTACTGATGGTATCCATAGAGCCAACTATCAAGGTAGCAGGAAAGAGAGAGACTGTCACCTCACATAGAAGATGTAATTCTGCTCTGACTTCTTTCCTTTTGGCACAAGTGTACAAATTTAATATTTTATAATGGAGGAAAGTCCTGCTAAATGACCTCACTATGCTGTTTCGGAGCAGGTTTCAATAAAGGTCTTTTTGGGGACTTTTTTGGTACTATTTTGTGTATTTGGATCCAGTTTGCATTATCTTTCAATCCAGTCTAAAATATCTCAAAACTGACTGCAAAAATCCAACTTTCACTCTAGAGAAGTGTTCTAAAGCTCACATTTATTTCTCTGATTTCTAAAACACAGTTGGAAGAGCTCTGGTATAGGGAGGTTGGCTGAAACAGAATGAAATGGCATGCTGGTGAGAGTTCAGAATTTAACACTGCAGAGAAAAATGTCTTTAGAGAGAACTCGGCTGAAATAGACAAGAACCTACATTCACACGCCATCAAAGGAGCAGAAATCCAGGCCTGGTGAGCCCCAGTATGCAGTGTCAGCCCCAGAAAAAACAGCAGCAATCTGCAGAAATATTGGCAGCCACTATAAGAAAGAAGCGCTTTCTTGGGGCTGGTGTTGCAAGAATTTTCACCGATGTACAAAAGGACTAGAGAAACTGATCTCTGACAGGGTCACTGCTGCATCAAACATAACTTCAAGAGAGGCTTAAAACGGATCTCTGCAGTTCCTCCGTGTCCTGGTTTATAGGCAGTGGGAGGGAAGCTGTGGAGATGGCTTCATCCCAGCCCCTGGCCCACAGTGCTGGGACAGAGCAAGCTACGAATGTATAGAGCCTCAAAAGAGAAAACTATGTATGTGGTCTCTGCCAGTGAACCACCATGACAGCCTGGCGTGAGAGTGACAACAGTGACTCAGTGAATGGAGCTCTATCAAGGAACCCCGGTGGCTGCGGATTCTAAGGCTCATTCACCTGTTGCCAGTCCATGAAGGGGCAGAGGCCTGAGCTGCGCAGCTCTGGGAAGGCTAATGAGGGTCAGGCTTCCCTGCAGTTGAGCTACTGAGGTTTCTTGCAGCCAGACTGCAGGTTAAGATATGACATAAAGACATATGGAACTTTGGGGTCCTGCGTGAGTGACAGCAGCAGTCAGGAAAGGCAGGAAGTGAGGGTCAAGGCAAGAGCAGTTGCCCCCATCTCTCCAGGAGCCAGAACTAGGATCCTCAATGAGGGATAAGAACATTTCTATTACTGTGCCTAAGAAAAGCTTTGAGAATTCTTAGCAAATAACCAGATATTAAAGCAAGGGTGGACTTAAATAACCATGATTTTTAAATGATAAAATTAGTTGAACTCCTAGAAAATAATTGAGAGGTTATAGGAAGAAACATACCTATTAGAGAATTTACTGGAGACGATTTCAAAGGGTTATTGTGTGTTTTTTTTTGTTTCCAGTAATCACAGCTCTATCTGCGGCAATGTAAACTATGAATAGAAATAATAATATGGAGTAATCCTGTCACAAGAAAAAAGTTGAAAGCTCATAGTCCCATTTTTTTTGGTCCTATTTTAGATTTTTCTATAAAAGAGAAATAAAGATTGCTTTTTTTAAACAACAATCCTATCCTTTCCTAAAAACATTTACTTCATAATTAGAATTTTTGATTCAACACAAATATAGATGTAGTGATGTTTGAATTCCTGACTGATTCATAAATAGACTCTTGCTATGGATTCAGCTTCTCTCCTTTGGAAATTTCTCTTTATAGATCTCTGGAAATAAGTAAAACTGTTTGGGGCTTGAATAATTTAGCTTCTTGAATGCCTAATGTTTGGTAAACTAGCACAATGTAACTCCATGGTAGGATAGCCTTTCTTAATTCAGTGGAGATATGTTCAGTTAGAAGCTACTCTAGGTGTCAGTAAACTCTATTGGGTATTCCTAGAAGGTAACCCCAAGTCCCAGCTGGTTAGAAATCTGTAAGCAGGGACTGTGATTAGGATCCAGGCTAATATATTATAATTCAGTTTAATTCAATATCTATTTCTAGAGGAGGTTGCAATCACGAGGAGATACAGAGCAATGGATTCAAAAGTTCTGTGCTGAGATTCAGTGCACAAAGTGTATTGACTATATTTACTCCTCTTCTGTTTTTCTCTTATTGCTCAGGCATTTAAGGTCTTGATTACGGAAGGGATGTATTTCTTAGGGCCAGCTAACTCCTCCTGGTAGCCAGCAACTCTCCTGCAAAGTGAGCACACGAAGGCCATATAAACCAAGCAGTGCACAGACGCCATACACAACTGACCATGCACCAGGACTGATAAATATCTCTTGAGAGAATGAACAGACCATAACTGCTACAGTTCTTTACTGTGGCATGTGACCTGAAAAATGGTTGTGTGACATGTTAACATAACAATCCAGTTTAGAGTCAGATCTTTGCTTGGACCTTTCCCATATATATGTTGCAATGATCAATGTGGTTGCAGCCGACTAAGGGGAGCTGGCTCAGGGACAGGGAATGGGTGGATTATGTTGGCCTTTGGTGGCAGTAGGGGCACACTGGTGGTGGAACTGGTGTAGGACAATAAATGCTTGTGACAACTGTATTGTGAACAAATTTGCAAATCATGGTGTTTTAATAAAGGCAAAAAAACATAAACGAACCAGTGAAGAGCTAAGATCTCTGTCTTCTTCATCAAGCTCTCACACATATAGCCAATATTCCTCCTGCCTTAAATAACCTAATGGTCATGATCCAGATAACCAAGGAACAGTCTCGTAGCCAGAACTCCTCCAAAAATTTCAATTTCTCCAATCCCCTATTTAGCCAGCATTCCTCCCCTGACATATCCCATTTGTTTTCGAGACAACTCCAACTATAGGCTGTGAACTTGGCCCTCTCCTCTCTACATCTATCTTCTGATGGACTCTGGTGCCTCTCCATGTCACTCTTCCTAACTTAATTCTAAGGCTATGTGTCAACTTTTTCCTTTATACAAACATTTCCATGTCTGTTGTCTTACATTCTTGATTGAAACAGATACCAGATACATTTTAAAATTTTTTTTTTTTTTATTTTTATTACAATTACAAAGATATACAATTAAAAAGTTCATCTTTGGGTTTTGGTCATACAGTGTTCCAGCACCCATCCCACCACCAGTGCCCATCTCCCACCACCAACGTCCCGGTTCCCTCCCTCCCCAGCCCTCCTCCATGGCAGGTTCTTTATTTCTTTCCCTTTCTCTCTCTTTCTCTTTTCCTTCCCTTACAGACTATGGATTACAGAACATACATTAAAGGGTTGTCATGTGTATCCTTTTGCCTCTATTTAATGCTCAGTTCTAAGTTGGCATTAGTACCCTCGGCAATTGTTAGCACACTGTTCCATTTACTGACTTACCTAGCCTCTGACTCCCACACGTTTGTGATAATTTCCACCTTTGACAAGACCTCCTGATATATGTTTCACTTGACCTTGGATATTGGTATCATAATATGTACATATATATTTATGTTATGCAAATAAATGCAGGCATTCTGTATCTGTCTCTCTCCTTCTGGCTAATTTTGATCAACATAATCTTCTCCATGTCCATCCATTTATAGGAAAATTTTATAACTTCATTTTTCCTAATAGCTGCATAGTATTCCATTGTGTAGATGTACCAAAGCTTCTTTATCCAGTCATCGATTCCTCGGGCACTCTGGTTGCTTCCAGATTCTGGCTATTGTGAATAATGCTGCTATGAACATAAAAGTAGGGATGGTGTTTCCGCTGCGTATTTTTGGTTTCCCAGAGTAGATTCCCAGGAGTGGTATGGCTGGGTCAAATGGGAGTTCAATTTCTAGTCTTTGGAGGAATGTCCATATTGTTTTCCAGAAAGGCTGTACCAGCCGGCATTCCAACCAAAAAATGGATCAGTGTCCCCTTTTCCCCACATCCACGCCAGCATTTGTTGTTCTTGCTCTTTTGAATATGTGCCAGTCTCTGTGGTGTAAAGTGGTATCTCATTGTTGTTTTGATTTGCATCTCTCTGATGATTAGTGATGATGAGCATTTTTTTCATATGTTTTTTTGCCATTCGAATTTCTTCCCTTGCTGAAGTTTCTGTTCATTTCTTCTCCCCATTTTTTGATGGGTTTGTTTGTTTTCTTCTTGTAAAGTTCTACCAGTGCCTGATATATCCTATACCAGATACATTTTTAACACAGCAGGGCTACTGATCATGCAGGATTGTATTCACGGCTTGCTCCAACAAAACCTGTGATGACACATGTGGACCCTGATACTGCAGCTCCAGTTGGGTGTGGTGGTTGCAGGAGTGTTCAAGTAATTCAGTCAACCAGTGTAAATAATAGGAACTAAACAAACCTAACCTGGCAAGCAGAATCTGTTCAAGAGAAGGCATTTTTATCTAAAATGCTCAAACTTTGCGATGAAGCAAATCCAATTCTAGACATTTCTCATAAAGATTAACAAGATATGTACTATATCTCTGGAGAGAAATGTCTATTGCACAATATTTGTGTTGGAGCTCATCAGGGTCCACAATAGATATTGGGGTTTGGTAGGTCCCCTGGCACTTTTAGGCCAGTGAAAATTCTCCCCCCCCCACACACACACAGATAACCAAAGGAACAGAGCTACAGGCTCCTTGACAGTTTGAGGTTCTACCACTTTATTCAAGTCAAATCTACTCGTTTAATCCTCCCAAGAGATTGGGTGTTGGCAGATGCAAGAGGTGATGGACTTTCACCCTAAAACAATGAGAGGGTGTAAAGAGCCCTCCATCCTGGGGCTGTCGACCAGGGGGGCCTCTCCCCAGAGATAAAATTCTGCCCTGGGGCTATAGACCTGCCCTGGACAGAGGCAGAACTCCATCTAATGGCATATTTTTTTTCTTTTTTCTTTTGCTGGTATAACATTTACTTCTTAATAATATTTCTAGTCATTTTCTATAAATACAGTAAGAGACACAGACATTTATTTTTCTAAATATTTTATTATATGACCATGAGATATACAATTACAAAGATGCTCATGTCTGGGTCTCGGTCATATAGTGTGCCGGCACCCGATCCCTCCACCAGTGCCCATTTTCCACAACCAATGTCCCCAAATCCTCCCCCCCATCCTGCCTCTATGGCAGGTTCTTTATCTCTTCTCTCTTCTCTCTCTCTCTCTCCTTTCTCTTACACATTGTGGCTTGCAATACATACATTTAGAGGCTATCATGTGTATCTTTTCGCCTATATTCAATGCTCAGTTCTAGGTTGGTATTATCATTTTTGATGGTTATTAGCACACTGTTCTCTTCTCTGTCTTACTTAATCTCTGACTCCCACATGTTTATGGTAAATTCCACCTGTTTAAGACCTACTGATTCCTGTTTTGCCTGACCTTGGATATTAGCATCAAAATACATATATTTATGAGACACAGACATTTATAGTGGGTGGCTTTTCCTGGAGAAATCTTGCTATATATTCCAGACTACAGTCCTCAGGCCAGGTTAATCAGGTTAATTTTATCCCACGGGGTGCAAAATCAATTGCTTTTCTTTGGGTCAAACAGTTTATTCCATGACTGTGGTCTTAGCTTATTATACTGCTTATGACACTTTATCTGTCCCATGTTGAGGTCAGTATAGCTTCCTCATGCCTTGCCCTGGATCCATCCGAGTCCCACGATGTCCCTTTTTGGGGTGTAAGGAACTAGAATCAGTTTAAGGGTAACATTAGAAAATACGGAGGATTCACAGGAGTAAATATTTCAGAGTTAATTAACTCCTATATCACCAATGCTAGCCTTAACTGTCTTCCTTTGCCTATACAAAAGTACATTGCTCTAACATAAGAATACCCAAAAGGCATACAAGAAAGAGAAAAACATTTTACTTACAATACAAAATCCAGGGCTGTGAACAAAGGGTAATCCTTAATTTGTGAGAGAAAAAAAAGAAAAATCACCCTAAAAGGTAGTGCTACTTCTGTTAAGTATGTGATAAAATAAATAAATAAATGATAAATTACATATAGTTGTTGTCCAATATAGTGTTTCACATTATATTAAAATGATAAAAATGCATTGCCCATTGAAATTCAGGTAATATACATCTAATGACATAATCAATTTTTATAAAATAAACATGCAAATAAAAAGAGATTAGAAGCTAAGGTTGTCCCTGGGTCATGACATATAAGTTAAGTTGTCCCAAGGGCAAAACAGATAAAACCCAATAAGTAAGTGATATCTGCAGAATGGCTGGAAAAAGGGATGCCCTTAACCTAAAGATCAGAGCATCCTAGCCCTTAAGCTAAAGATCAGAGCATCCTAGCCCTTAAGCTAAAGATCAGATCATCCTACAATTAAGGTGTCGAAAATGGTGAAGATTCAACACACTCCATTTTAGCCTATAGACAAAGCATGAGAAATTAATTTCCAAATTTCACCTTCTGGTGAATGAGAGGTTCCAGACATAGACTCCCTGAATTAGGGGAGATTTATGACTCCAGGTAATGGAACTTCCCGAGCCCTCTGCAGAGGTGTTGTTAAACCCAGGAAGGAAAGGATGCTGCTCTGATGATACTCCAGTTGGTGGAGAGAATCATAATTAGCAACAGCAGGGTTTCAAAGCAGGAGCCAGAAA
Organism: Cryptotis parvus; assembly: GCA_021461705.1. Classification (NCBI taxonomy): domain Eukaryota; kingdom Metazoa; phylum Chordata; class Mammalia; order Eulipotyphla; family Soricidae; genus Cryptotis; species Cryptotis parvus. Next base: position 161,661 of record JAJIBD010038906.1, read on the forward strand.
GAAAGAGAAGGAGAAATAACCTATCAACAAAGGGTAAGAACAATCCTCTCATGAGATCATCAATCCCTTAATAGCGATGGGACAACAGTACTTACATTAAATGCAAGTTAAAAAGAATCAATGTGAAGACTATGATAAGAATGGAATAATTTGTGAGAAGGGTAAACATAAGAGCATACAGCACTTAATTTGCCTAGTAGGAAAGGAAATCAATATTGATCAATTCCTTACAAGACAAGATCTCCGTTTTCATTAGAATACCATTCTTTTCTCAAATTTAAGGACCAGGTTTGCAGTGCCTGTCCATTTTCAATCCTTTGAGGATGCCCAGGGGAACAAACAAGTCAGGGAAATTCCATTTCAAGTAAATGCTCAGAAAATACTTGTTGCATCTAATAAGCCATGTGGCACTTCTCAAATTATGAAGAATTATCATCAAAATGCAGGAATCCAAATTTTTAATCTGCTCTATTCACGAGTCAGATGCTTTCTGACAAATAACCTGTGACAGTTTCATAATGTAGGGTTCAGAAACCTCATTAGACCACATGCATGGTGTGGTTGAAGCACGCGATGTTTCCAAAGGTTTGTGAAAATGTAATTAGGCAAACCACAGGCATCTGCAAATGTGGCACTGGCACTTTTGTTTCAGAAGGGTGCAATCTCAGGTTGTCCCAGAGCTTTCACGGGGACAATTTGCTCTGTGTCAGAGAATCAAACACACACCTAAGATGTTCTTTTAGTTTTTGTACAGGAAAGTATTAGCAAATGCTTAAGTTAGGTGAGGATGACTGCTAGCACAAACTACAAAATGGGAGCCTGGTCTCTCCCAGTTTTGAATGGGTTCTTGCAAGGTGTGTCTATAGAACTGGATACAGGTTCTAAGCAAAAATTACCGTTTTATCCGAAGGGCATGACTTCTATCTGTTCCTCCTACATAGAGTCAAGGAAGCTGTTTGTCCATTCTGAGGGAATGAGGAGGGAGCCCTTCATTGGCTCTTCATTCTGGAGAGGCTAAAAAGTAATTGAAGATGGCAAAGAAGATGCCAAGCCTATGTCTGGCAAGATTTCTAGAATAAAATGTCCAGCTCAAGAGAACCAAGAGAATGTGCCTAGTAAAAAAATATCTCGACAGTGTTTGCCATTTGACAGCTAAGCTGGATTCTGAGTATACAACCTGCCACTGTTAGGATCCGTGACACATTATTTAGTGATGTATTATTTAGATTCTTAGTTTCCCTTCTATAAAAATTAGGGTGAAAAAATTTTCCCTATGGCATTTTAGTGAGGATTAGTAACATAAATAAATATGATTTTGAAAAGTATTAAGTGATGTGAACCTTAAATTAACACACACTCTTTTGCCTTGTCTATATTTTGTATATTCTGCTAACATTGAGACCCATATCTCCCAAATAAAGCTGAACAGCAGAGTAGTATATTCAATTTTGACTTATAATAAAAATAAAGCAAACAAATAACTCATTCTGTAAGACAAGAAAACTTGAGAAGAATGACTGTTCTCTTAGTTCTTTCAGCCCTAAATCTGAAACTCCCTTATACACTAAACTGTGTAAGACAGGCTTATTGGGGCCAATGTGAGTTCAATGGCTCACTAAGAACTAGACACAGTTGGTAAGGCTCGCTACTTAGAATTATTGGACATTACTGGGTAATAATGGTAAAAATACACTTGCCCCTTTATCAATAATAGTTATCAAGAATAATGCCATGAGTATGAATGTACAAATATTTGTCAGGACTCTGCTTTCAATTCTTTTGAGTACATGTCTAGAAGTTGAATTGCTGGATCAATAAGTCTATGCTTAAATTTCTTTTTTTTCAAGGGGATTTTTAATTTAATAATTATTCTTTAATTATGTCTTCAAAACTCTGGAGCACATTCACCAATGTGGCAAGGTGAGATCTCAGGCGACCAAATGCTAGCATCCAAGCTTGCAAAGTAGTGCAGAGAAGCGATAAAGGAAGATCTTAAAAAGAGAAGAGCAGAAATACTGGAAGATGCAGCAGAAGCAGGAAAAAGCATTCTCAATGCCCACCTGTCCTTTGCCAACTATAAGACCAAGAAGACTGCCTTCCAACATCCTGATGGATCTATCACATCTTCCATAAAGGCAATGGAGAAGATTATCCAGGACTTCTACTCAGATCTCTTTGATCTGTACGCATCAACTGCCCACATACCAAATTCCACAGGATGGATATGTCATTCCCAATGTTCTCCCTTCTGAAATCCAACATGCCATTTTGTCAGTAAAGAAGGGAACAGCACCAGGCCCAGACAAAGTCAGACCCAAACACCTGAAGAATCTGCCTTCAGTACTCATCAATACACTGGCTCGGCTCTTCACATGCTACCTGTCCGAATGCAAAGTGCCCTCTCAATGGAAAACCAGCAAGACAGTTCGACTGTTCAAGAAGGGAGAGATTCACGACATTGGCAACTATTTCCCCATTTGCCTGTTGTCCGTCATCTACAAGCTGTTCACTTGAGTCATCCTGAACAGGATTGGCAAAACATTAGATGGAGGGCAACCATGCGAGCAAGCTGGCTTCCAAAAAGGATTCAGCACAATCGACCATATCCACACGGTAACCAAGCTCATTGAAGTGTGTAGGGAGTTCAGGATGCCACTCTGTCTCACGTTCATTGGTTTAAAGAAAGCCTTTGACTCTGTAGAGACTGAAACAGTCATTGAAGCCCTAGCCAAACAGGGTGTTCAAACCCAATACATCAAGATCCTCGTGAGCTGTATTACGGATTCACCACCAGGATCTCACCATTCTACAAAGAAGTGATCATCAATGTGAAAAGAAGGGTTCAGCAGGGGTGATACCATTTCACCAAAACCCTTGAGAACATCATGCGACAATTAGAATGGGAAGGAATGGGAGTGAAGATAGATGGTTGGCAACTACACCACCTCCGCTTTGCTGATGACATCGTTCTAATATACCAAACATTAGCCAAGTGGCACAAATGCTGGCTGACTTCGACTGAGAATGTGGAAAGATAGGTCTACAGCTGAATCTCAGCAAAACTATGTTCATGAAAAATGAACTACTTCCCTGAGGCCCCATTCACTCTCAATGGAACAAACATCTCTGTATGCAGCAGTTATGTGTACCTAAGTCGAGAAGACAACATGATGAACGACCTAAAAACTTGAGCTGCGCAGGAGGAAGAGAGCAGCATGGAATGCCTTCAAAAGCATCGATGAAACTGCTAAAAAGACAAAGAACCTCCAGTTCCGGGCACTTCTCTTCAACTCCACCATTCTCCCTGCATTAACATACGCCTCAGAGACCTGGGCCCTACAAAAGCAGGATGAGAATGCTATTCGGGTCTCCAAAAGAGGAATCGAAAGAGCTATGCTTGGAATATCATGCCTCAATCAAGTGAAAGAAGGAATCGGAGCTCCGACCTCCGTCGCTGTTCCAGAGTCAGGGACACTGTCTCGTTTGCCAAGGCATCGAAAATCAGATGGCCTGGACATGTATTGCGATTTGGAGATGACCGCTGAACTCGAGCTGTTACTGACTAGATCCCACAGGATGTCAAAAGATCATGTGTCTGCCCACCTACAAGATGGTCAGAATTCTTCGTCAATACCCTGAATGAATGGTTTGAGGCTCTTTGTATTCCTGAAGCAACCAGATAAAATTGGGCTACATTGGCACATGATAGGGCTAAATGGAATTATTACTGGCACCCGCTCAAGCAAATCAACGAATAACGGGATGTCAAGTGCTCAAGTGAATGTTTTTATTATACCACTGTGAGATATACAATTACAAAGATGTTCATATTTGGGTTACGTCTTACAGTGTTCCGGCACCCATCCCTCCACCAGTGTCCATTTCCCGCCACCAAGGTCCCCCATTCCCTCCCCTTCCCAAGCCTGTCTCTATGGCCGGTTTATTATCTCTTTCTCTTTCTCTATCTCTCTTCCTTCTCTTACACATTGTGAGTTGCAATACATAGATTTAGAGGTCATTATGTATATGCTTAAATTTCCAAGGCATCTTCCTACTGTTTTCTACATTTGTGCCTTTGCTGATTCACATCAATGCTGCACCAAGATTCCTATTTCTCCATCCTCTTGCCAACGTTTGCTCTCTCTTACTTCCTCTTCTTCTCCACCCAGTCTAATGAGTGGCATCTAATGGTCTCTTACACTTCTGAAAATGCTTTAGAAGATTTAAGTCTTCACCCTAAGCTGTGATGTTCTGTACTAGTCTTTGCTAGATGTACTAGAAACTTAGCTAAGTGGACCCCTGCCACCTTCTCTGACTAATCTCCTGGCATTCTGTCATGGAGAAGGAGGCTAAAATCAATGGTAAAAGAAGGTTTAAAATGGTCAGCAAATATCGTGATCACCTCTGAATTGAAGAAGTGAGTAAAACAAATTATCTTTACTACCATAATAAAATTGGCTGGGATGATATTGGTATGAGATATTTAAAGAATGTATCAGTTTTTAAAAATAATATGTCAATATTCATTTTGAAAGAAGATAGAATTGTTTTCAGAAAAAATATTACTGTTCTGTTTCCTCTCATCACCAAATATAGCTTCTCTGAGGCAGGGATGGGGAAAGATTTTCAGAAAAAGAAACAAGGGGAGGGACTAGAGCTATAGTACAGCGGCGAGAGCATTGGCCTCGCATGAAGTTCCATCCCTGACATCACATATAGTCCTCTGAGCACCGCCAGGAGTAATTCATGAGTGCAGAGCCAGAAGTAACTCCCTAGCATTAACAGGTGTGACCCCAAAAGCAAAAAAAAAGAAGCAAGGGGATTAGATGGTAGTGGAGCATTGAATGAGCCAGATAAAGAAAAATAAGGAACACCTATTTTTCTTTATCTGGCTCAGCTTGGTATTGCATTGTCTCTGGTAAATATCTGTACTCTTCCCTCAATCCTGTTCTACTGAGCTCCACTCATGGCTTGCACCATGAGCCATTGATGCAATGGCTCATGTCTAGGTAGTGATGACAATGATAGAGCCAAAGACTGAGAACTATGGTCAGAGGGTTCTGGATGTCTGTGTGGACAGGACTAAGGATGTGAAGATCCTATTTCCTGCGGAAACATTCCTATAGGGCATGCCTGTGGTTAGCTGTATAGATATCCAGAACAATCTGGTTAGTCTTACACGTCATAGAAAAACGGATTGTGGGGACGGAGGGAGAGTTCAGTGAGTAGAGCACTTGCTTTGCATGCTGCCAGTCGGAATTTCATTTCCAGCAATGCATATGATTCCTTGGGAACCTCCGGGAGTGATCCTTGGACACAAAAACAAGTAAGTCTTGATCACTACTAGATATGTCCCCAGAACAAAAACAAACAAAAAATAAGTGCGTTAATTGAAAGCTTTTCTTCTCCAAACTAGAATTGGCTAAGAGAGGACAGTGGATCACAGAAACGTGGACAGAAAGTGGTGCAAAGCCAAGAGATAGGCAATAACAAGGGTCCCAACACAATGGGATGCCTATGTGACATACCAAAGGGTGGAGCCAAATGTCAGCATCATGTCTGAATTGATGGATAAAAGCTATAATCACCTAAGATCACATATTCTGCCATAGGGCACAATGGGACGTGAAATGGAGGTTGAGTTAAATAAAAATGAAATTTGCCCTTTGTGTGGCTATATGATCCCCAATTAATCAAATAAATGTCTAAAGAGGCAGATTTTTAATATCAAGGTGTAAGGAACCTAATCAACCTTCAATAAACCACTGGCAACATTTCTTCACAAATCATACTATTTGTATGCACATACTATTTGTATGCACTATCCATACTATTTGTATGCACCATCAGTGTGGTTTCTAGTGTTATGCAGGGCTGCTACGGGTCTGTGAGAATATGGCTCAGGACTGCCACGCTCACTACCTCTCTGTCCACATATACCCTGCACACTGTAGCCACAGCCCAGAGCACTGCTTCACTTAGCCACTTTCTCTTCAACTCTTCTCTACTGACCACTGGACAGGATTTCCTTCCTGTTCTCACACTGGCGTTATAAGAGGGTCCGAATTTTAGAATCAGAAAACCAAGACTGTATGGAGTCAGAGAGAGTACTACAGGGATAGGGAAGATACCTGGTGCACGTGATTGGCCTGGATTTGATCCCTGGTACTACATATGGTCCTTAGATCCCTGAGCACATGGGCCTTGAGCACTGATCCCTGAGCACATGGGCCCTTGAGTACTGCTAGATCCCTGAATAGACTCAGGATAAGTCCTGAGCACTGTCAAGTGTGCCCCCCCTCAACAAAATTTCAAAAAAAATTCATAAAACAAATCCAAGTATATAAGAATGAAACTTATTTTTTCACAACAGTATTTAGTACATGAGCTTCCATTTATGCTGATGGCTGAAAACTTGTTGCCAACTGACTATAGACTTCCTCCCACTTACTATTCCTTGTCCTATTTTGGGTAAATAGTTCAGGATGCTTTCCTTCCATTTACTTCTCCCCCTGGGTGATCTAAGACTCAGCTAGGCATTAGTGAAAGGAACACCTATTTTTCTTTATCTGGCTCAGTTCGGTATTACTTGCATTGTCTGTGGTAAATATCTGTTTGTATTCCTTCCCTCAATTCAGTTCTACTGTGGTATACGTCCCGTGATGCTACTGGGTTTGGTCTTTTACTTATTATTATTATTATTTTTTTGCTTTTTTGGGTCACACCTGGAAATGTTCAGGGGTTCTCCTGGCCCTGCACTCAGGAATTACTCCTGGCGGTGCTCGGGGGACCATGGGATGCCGGGATGGAACCCAGGCTGGCACAAGCCGGCCGAGTGCAAGGCAAACTCCCTACCCGCTGGGCTATCGCTCCGGCCCCCAGGGTTTGGTCTCTTGTTTACATATCACTATGCCCTCTTAGCCCTGTGCATACCACAAAGATTTTCAAATGTCTGCCCATTAATCCCTCCCTATCCCTTTTAGAAGTTTTGTAACCTTTGAATTGGCATCCAAGATTAGCTTTTTCCAGTTTATTCTAAAGTAACAAACAATCTTTCTCCTAAAACCACAATTATTTAAAAGAATAGTTATTTTCCTCACTCTCATTACATATCAAATAGGACTTTCCTCAAAGCCCACTTATTTTGGGCATGCTGGAAAAATGAGCAATTTCTATAAAAGCAAACACTTGATGAAGGTTTTTGGACCAAGGATCACTCTGCGGTGCTGGGGAAAACATGTGGTGCCAGGGATCATGCCAGGCCAGCTATGTAAAAGGCAAGAGCTTTGCTAGTGACCAATCTGTGGCCTTTATGGGAACACATATTTTGAGGAAATTAATCTATTATTCTCTCTCGTTATTCTGAATATGGGAAATATCTGAAGCAGAGAAGAGGCATCTGCTCAGTCCATTCTGCCAGCACCGTCTAACCATTTCTATAAGTCACCCTTGATGGCAGCCTGGGCAGGTGATGGTTGTTTACTTTAAGACATGCTGTCTTCTCAGGGGATGCTTCTGTCACTCTTGATCTCAGAGGGTTAGTCTTTATCTCTTCTGTTGTAGCTCAGAAGGAAGCAGAATCGGAGCTGAGGCCTTCCCAGGGTGTTTCCTAGCAAGTGTGTTGGGTCATGTTCCTCTAGAGCTCATCTTCTCATCGGCTTCTTGAACCTTTTCTTGCTTGGAATAGGAACTCTGCCAAGACATCATCATGTGTCCTTTGCCTCAAAACACCTAGCTTTTGTATTAGAAATATTCCATTTTCAACATCTCAGACTCAGAGACATGGGCCAGAGCTGCTACTGGCTCTCCCTGTGCCCAGCCGCTCATGAGGCACCCAGGAGGGATGGTGGGTTCTAGCCCTGGCCCGCCACCCCAGCAGAGCCTCACAACAAGCCAGACGCCCCCCACCACTCCATGAGGGGCCTCCGTTTTCCACATCCGGACTTCCCCCTCGTCAGAACTCCACCCAGCAGACCAGCCTATCACAGCCTGGCTCATGCGGCCACAAGTGGCGCGTGGTTCATCAATAAATGCTGGATTTTTAGATGACTACAACAGTATGCTACCCATACGGCAGAGCCTGGCAAGCTACCTGTGTTGTATTTGATATGTCAAATACCAGTAATTGTTATAGACCTCATTCCCATCACCTGATGGAATGGTTTGAGGCTCTTTATGTTCCTGGAGCAAGCAGGTGCCCTTGGGCTCTACTTGCATGAGACAGGTCATATGGAGATGTTACTGGTGCCTGCTCGAGCAAATTGATGATCAACAGGAAGACAGTCATCAGTTAAGAACACCCCACTCTAATACCTAATCAAGGTCTTTGTTCTTCCTGTGTCTATTCTCCATCCCACTGCACAACACTGATAAAATAGGTGAAGTCAAGACAATAAAAAAAATGAGAAGAGAGAAAAATAGTTATTTCCTGAGAATATCACCACACTACACATTTGATCAGATTATCAAAGTTTCAAAAGAGTACCAGATAGTAATTAATAACTAACGCTAATTTATCTTGTCCCTTCCTAGTATTGTGCTCTGCTGCCCATCTCTGTGATCCAGCGTTCCACATATCTGAGTACCTCACCCCAGCACCACAGTCATATTCCTAGACACAGAGAGATGAAGATTTTTGTTTCCTCCCTTTAGTCCTATCATTGCTTTCCCAATCCACATTTCTGCCACATGTTAGTCACTCTTTCAGAATAGATGATAGCAAGACCTTAAATGGTGATGCTTTACTCCCATGCCAACCCAACAAATTTTCCTGTGGTTCTGGCAACACATTCTCATTAACATCACAGAAGAGTAGATATCAAAGTTGGGTCTCTAAGTCCAACACATCGACATTTATAACATGTCAGAAAAAAAGATATGTCAGTTGCCCCGTCTATTTTATCTCTACAATGCACAGATTTCTTCATGTTTAGCCTTTTCCACCAACATTTCAATAAGTTCAGGATATAGTTTTTTTCCAGATGTTATTATTTTGATGAGCTTATTGGTAATGTTTGGACCCAGGCCATTGACCTTCAGTCACTTATCAATCATTGTCTTGTCCCTCACCTTGTTGAAAATTGTAATTATGGGTGTGGTATTATCCTTACTGAATTCACTCTTTCAATGTGATGATCTCTTTAGTGTGCCCTAGTCCTTTGAACCCTGTCCTTTGTAAAGGCCCATAACCATTTTTCATTAAACCCTAGAACATTTGCTTCATGTCTTGAAAAAAAGTGCAACTAAGAACTAATTAGTGAAAAATTAGCCAAGCAAGTGACCTCTAGGGCTGAGCATAATTTTTCTGTCCTCATAGACTCCAAACTGCAATTGAATGAGAATTATTTTAATTATCATTCTGAAAAAGCCACAGCCCTCGGATTAGGAAGCAGATGATAACATGTGCTGTCCCTACTGCTGCTGGTGCCCTATGTGCCACTTCACCCTTGAGGCTAACAATAGATGTGATTTCCCCTTCCTCGGACCCATCGGCTTCCATATGAATAACCGATTGCCTTTGTAAGGGGTGACTTTCATAGAGTTATTCAGTAACAAGCAGCGAGGTGACACCAGTCCAGCCAGACCCATGGCCATCAGTTCCTCTCTCTTTACACCCATTTTATGAAGTCATGTGGTTTTTCTAATTTTAAACGCAAAGAAAGATGTAACTCATCTATAATTCCTTACAGCCATATGTCGGGGTGGACTTTTTTTTATTATTCTACTCAAATAGCATCATGATTGTACTAAAAATTCAGTGAAGACTTTGGAAAGGAACAAAGATAATAGTCGGTTATTGTTAGCATATTTTATTTCTTCTTATAGTGACTTCTTTTTTGGAACACAGAACAACTGGTTTTGAATATACCTGATCTACTGGACCACACAAAAGAAATTAATGTCATGTGCGACAGCCAATCCCTGGGCCATTTCGGGTTTTAGTACTTTACAACTATAAACATTTTCCAAGATTCTATTCATAAAGAAGATTTTAGCATGCTGATGGCCATGTAATTCTTATACTAATGGATAGTTTTCAACTTAATAACACCTTCCATTTAATCTGGCCAGGGTAGTCTTTAAAGAGCTGTCACTCTGCAGTCTAACTTTTCAGTAAAACAGACAGAGGCAGCCTTGCTTTGACAGCTGAGCAACAGAGATCAGGGTCCAAGAAACTTAAGGGCTTACATGGCTAATTAAGGTTCAGTACCCCAATAGAACTCAGTTCTTTATCATCCAATCACTTTATTATGTATGCTGGAAAGAGAATAAGATTTGCTATTAAATGACGGACTTACTTTTATATATATATATATATATATATATATATATATATATATATATATATATATATATGAAAGAAGGAATCCGGAGCTCCAACTTCCGTTGCTGTTCCAGAGTCAAGGATGCTGTCTCGTTTGCCAAGGCATTGAAAATCAGATGGGCTGGACATGTAATGAGATTTGGAGATGGCCGCTGGACTAGAGCCATTACTGACTGGATTCCATGGGATGTCAAGAGATCATGTGGCTGCCCACCTACAAGACAGTCAGACTTCTTCGTCAAGACCCTGAATGAATGGTTTGAGGCTCTTCGTATTCCTGAAGCAACCAAATGCCATTGGGCTACACTGGCACGTGATAGGGTCAAATGGAAATGTTACTGGCTCCCACTTGAGCAAATCGATGAATAACGGGTGTCAATTGATCAAGTGATTAAAAATAGTTTATTTGAATGATATTATTATATAAATCAAAAGGCATTGAATGGTACTAAGTGGAAAGTTATTTCCCTGTTTTGTTCCTCTGTCCTCAATTCACCTTAAATAAATAACCCTGAACCTTTCTAATGTGTCTCTCCAGAGAATTTTCATGTATACATACATTTAGTTATCTTACCGTACATGAATGATAACTTACTCTACAGTGCTTCTCTATCATTATTTCTCTTGCTTTATTAAAACAAAGTTTATCTTAGTGTATTGCATATCTTACACCATTGTGCATTGGTTCAGGACGCCAATTAATATCACCTGTATTTTCATGCTTAAAAATTATTATTATTATTATAATATTATTATCGCTGAGCTTAAAGATATCAAGGATGTCTCAATAGAAACTTCCTGGACCAAAAAAAAAAAAAAAAGGTGGTGGGCGAAGACTGAAAACAAACAAACAAAAAAGCATAATGTCCAAGGACTGTGGGACAATACATGTGATGCAATGTTAGAAATCCCTTACTGGGAATTTCAGAGAAAAAAAAAGAAGAGATAAAATATTTGAAAAGATAATGACTGATAAATTCTCCCATAACACTGGCAACCATTTTCGCTGTCCGGATGCTGGGGAAACTGCCTCATGACCAGATTAACAGAGCAAAAACCCTTTCAAGCCCAGGTAGGCGGCTCCCAGAAGCGGGAATCACTGGGAATTCCTCAGATGGAGTCAGGGTTCGGCCATTCCCCTCTCCATTTTGTCAAGCCTGGTGGCCCCGCCCAGGAGCTGCCCTCGGGCCGCCAGTCATAGCATGTAGAAGCTCACAGGCAGCTTGGGAGGCTGGAACTCGGCTCGCCCGGGCCCAGCTGAATATGGGACCTCCAGGAGGGCAGACGGGTTTTGGGAGTGGGCCTGTCACCTCTGGGGGGTCCCGGAAGCAGCCCGATGAGACTCGCCCATCACACTAGCCACCATTTTCACTGTCTGGACGCTGGGAAACTGCCTCATGACCAGATTAACAGAGCAAAACCAGTTTGAGCCCAGGTCGCGCGGCCACTTGCGGCCGCATGGTCCATTAAAATAGTGGAAACAGTAATGTCTTTTAATGCACTGCATTCCAAGAAGAGCAGGAAAGTTTGGCAGGAGGGAGAGATAAAGAGGAGAGAAATGACATAGAGAACCCGCCAAGTAGTTGAGGTGTGGGAGGGGAGAGGGAGGAGGGGACATTGGTGATGGGAGATGGGTTTGGGTGGAGGGATGGGTGTTGGAACACTGTAGAACCAAAACTCTACATGAGCGTCTTTCAATTGTATGTCTAAAGTGGTGTAGTGATATTTGGGGGAAATAATAAAATAAAATTAAATAAAAAAAAAAAGAAAAAGTCAGAGGGAAAACCCTCATACCTATTGAGGAATAAATATCACAAATACCTCTGACTTCTCAGAAACTATAGATGCAGTGAGAGAGTGGAGTGTAATTAAAGAATTGAGAGGGGGGAAAATACCAATCTAAAATTTTTTTTCACTTCACTTGTATCACTTGTCTTCCCATTGTTCATCAATTTGCTCAAACGGGTACCAGTAATATCTGCATTCATTGGGAATGAGGTCCATTATTGTTACTGTTTTTGGCATATTGAATTTACCCCCGGTAGCTTGCCAGGCTCTGCCATGGCTCTGAGTTCATCCCAGGGGACCCAGTCTTTTCTATGTCAGACCATCAACCATTCAGGGTGTGCAGGGCAGAGGACTGGGTGTAGACAAGCCTGTCTCCTATCTGCCACCTGCCAATGCAGCTGGGCACCGGAGCCACACCTGCAACACCTTGAGGGGCAAGTATAAAAAATTGTTTTACCTTGCAAAATTGTTCTTCAAAAGGTTTTTTCTCCTCTCCCTGGTATTCCTTAAATAAAACTATCTTACCACACACACACACACACACACACACACACAAGAGATAATCCTTGGAAGAAGGAATTAGTCCTTGGCTAATTATAAACAAAGAGATTAATCCTTTGTTTATACCTATAATAGGGTGTGACGCTACCCTTCTATACTCTTCTACTATCTAGAAGCTGTTTAGGGTTCTTTGTTGATAGGACCCTCCATGAAGTTAGGATTATTTTGGTGTATATAAGGGGACTGACTTGAGGTACTCGCCCCTTTTATGGTAGGGCTCTCTCTCGGGTGAGATCCTCTCTTTGCTGGGACTCCTCTCTGGTAGGACCCTGGTGGGAGATTTGGGCCCTTGTGTATGGTCTAAGTTCTGATCAGAGCTAAGGTCTTCCATTACATTGGATTGCAGCGGTAGAGCTTTTGTACTATTAAAAACCTTTTTGGAATTGCGCAGGACTTGTGAGTTTTCATCCGTTCCCCAGCAGCTTCGGAGGTAGAATAGAACATCTGTCCTGGTACTGTTGGGGACCCTAGCGGCTCCCTGACAGACCCCAAATCTCGAGGTTGAGATCATGTTCACTGGAGCAGACGTTCTTAAGCTGTACTCTGAACTAATAGGTCAGTTGTGAAGATGCAGAAATTAATTGTTTAAACATTATATGATGAACTTGGGGCAAGCATTTTTCAAAAGTTCATGATTCTCAGAGAGATTGTGGTGTAGGAGTGACTGGTTTGATTCAAGTTCTGTCATAACACCCAAAAAAATCGCTGGTTATACAGTTTTGTGTCTTCAAACTGAGTTTTTTTTTATTTCCCAAATTCCCAAACTGGGAATTTGAGGGTTTTGTTCTAGTTTCCTTTGATTTTTTTTTTTGCTTCAACCTTGCTATTATAAATACAAAATAAATTGTAAATAGGTCATGCATCATCCCCTGGCCTGTACTCTCATCTGCAACAAATATTTTTCCACTTAGCTCTGTAGGCCGTTGACATCATCACAGTTAGTCTTGAATATAAAGCAACATCACACTCATTTTATAGTGGAAATTCAATATGAGGTCATACAATCTACCCAAGATTCCACAAATGGTAATATGGCAGAGCTCAACACAGTTTCACTTAAATCTTAGTACTGACCCTTACACTTTTGCAGAGCCTGGAAAGCTACCTGTGCCGTATTTGACATGCCAAATACCAGTAACTATTATAGACCTCATTCCCATGACCTGATGTAATGGTTTGAGGCTCTTTATGTTCATGGTGCTGGCAGATGCCCTTGGAATATCTCACATGTGACAGGACGTATTGAGATGTTACTGGTGCCCACTCAAGCAAATCGATGATATACGGGAAGATAGTGATACAGTGAAACAGTGACCCTTACACCTATGTACATTTGTACTTGGCTTTTTGCAGTTTTTTGTTTGTTTTATTTGCATGTGATGGTGCTCAGGTCAGGGGCCATTCCTCAGAAAAGCAACCCCTCAGTAAAGAACTCTTTGCTCAGGGACCATGCAGTGTCAGAGAGAAAACACAGACCTCCATGTACTCCACTGAACGGAGGCCTATCTCTTCAGCCCTCAGTAAGTTTGTTAAATGAATGAACTAGCAATACCCAGGTTCCTTCTAATAATCACATCTTCAATAACTGCTTACTCACTGTATCACTGTCACTGTCTTCCTGTTCATCATCGATTTGCTCGAGCGGGCACCAGTAACATCTCCATATGTCCTGTCTCATGCTAGTAGAGCCCAAGGGCACCTGCTTACCCCAGGAACATAAAGAACCTCAAACTATTCCATCAGGTCATGGGAATGAGATTTATAATTGTTACTGGTATTTGGCATATCAAATACGACATGGGTAGCTTGCCAGGCATCTGTAATAGTGTCCAGTTTTTTTTTTAAAAACTGCTTACTATTTTTCCTTTTCTCTCAACCAGCACTTAAACGCAGTGAAATAAAGAAAGATGTGATGGAAAGTACAGCAGAAGATGGAGTCAGCTCCGCCAAGACCAAGTGGAGAAGACCTAGTGCTGAAGGAAACCATTTCCCTCCACATTTTCCCTTTATTCAGGGAGAAGCATGAGCCTTGAAGGAACCTATGATGGAGGCCTGCTTATTTAGTGACAAAATGACATTTTAAAAGACAATAATATTCTTTTGTTCAAGCTCTTTTCTCCTGCGTGCTTACTTATATCCTGAGAATCTTACAAGTGTTGTGTCATTGAGGTTGTTTTATACCCACTGTAGACATCCTTACCCCAGTCCAGGAATGACTTCTAGAAGAAGAGAAAGAGGCCCTTCTGGACACTAATAATTACATTTACACCTTAGAGTTAAATGATCAGCAGACAGAGCTGTCATGGTAAGTAAAGGTCAATACTTTTACTAGAGCAATGTTTCATAACTTGGCAAACTCTAATCATCCATTTAAGTTTGAGGAAACTTCAGTTCTCTCAGAAAACTCCACACGTGCTGCCAAAGAGGCATATTAATGCCTCTTCAAGACAGAAGAGCTAGTATTTCCTTTGATACACAAGAAATTACTTCTTGATTAGAGTAGGTATATGTTTCTTTGTCGCTGTATTTCACATTTTTTCATAAGGTCTTGAATAAACACTAGCTTCTCTCTAGCTTAACTTTCTAAATTACCCATCTAGATTTTTTTTGGCAGTTTGGGAAAGTAAGATAGAATAGAGCAGTTCAGGATGACTTTGAGACAGAATACTTTATTTTAATGGATATGAGTTGTTAAATTGTAATACATTTTTCTTCTCTAATCTCTATGCATTGAATATGTCCAAAATACAAATAGTTATTGCTGGTGTTATTGCCCATTTCATATTGTTTTCAGTGGTGCATGAATTCTATGAGTGAAAATAACCTGTTTTTCTTTGTCTAAATCCTGACTGTTATTCAAAACTGCCTTGAAGGTAGATTATAATCCTTACCTTCCACCTTATTTGGGATTATTTAGTTCCATGTCCAAGTCTCAGTCTCAGAACATAAATGAAGTTTATTGCAAATGAAGCAGTCATAAAACTTGTTAAAGACCATCTTAGTGTGAAGCTAATCCTTAAGGAAAAAACTAAAATGCTAACCATGCCTTCATGTAGAAAATGGATAAAATAGAGAAGTTCTAAAAGGTTATCAAGTTTATCACCTGTGTTTGCATGGTCCAATCCTATCATAGCCGAAGGTATTCACATTGTTTTATAGCCACTCTGCTGCCGCTTCCCTCTCAGCCCAGTTCTAACCCAGGAGTCCATGATACAAAAGCTTTTGTCAGCTGTTATTGGCTCAGGAGGGAGCAGTCCTGGAAGCTGAGCTCACTCTTTCTCTTAGTGAGCACTTCAGGGTGATTTTTGGCTCATTAGTTGCAACAGACTATGGCCCTAGTCACACAGTCCCCTTGTGAGTATAAACTGAAGAAACTTGTTTCTCTAGAGGTTTCAATACAGTATCTATCATTGCAGCAAAACTCATTTAAAGATGCTGGAAGAAAAGCAATGTGTCTTCCATTAAACGAGTTGGTAATCCAGGTGAAAAGATAAGGGCTCCCCACAGAATGGAAAATATGATCAGATCATGAAGTCTATTGTTAGTTGCTTTTTTATAAGCTAACTTTTTCAGATATATTCCTTCAAACTTTGCTGGAAATTCAGACAGAGATTACTGAAAGGGTAGAGAACGGCAAACCAAAAGTAACATTTCCAAAGAGTTAGACTATTTACAGTAAATATTCTAGAAGCAGGATAACTGGTCTAGTCATAAAATATGCAGCAGAAAATTAGGTTTCTGGTGTTTTAGTTTAAATTAAGTATAATGTATCAAACCTATAAAATGTTAAAAGTCCATTGATATATGATTAAGAGTGTATACACTGTAGGGGCCGAAGCACTAGCACAACAGGTTGGGCATTTGCTTTGCACACAGCCAACCTTGGTTCGATCCCCAGCATCCCACATGGTCCCCTGAATACTTCCAGGAGTAATCACTGAGTGCAGAGCCAGGAATAATCCCTGAGCATTGCTGGGGTGACCCAAGAAGGAAAAAAAAAGAGTGTAGATGATCCAGCAGAGCCTTGCAACAAGCCAGACGACCCCCACTCCATGAGGGGCCTCCGTTTTCCACATCTAGACTTCCCTCTTGTCAGAACTCCACCCAGCAGACCAGCCTATCACAGCCTGGCTCATCAAGATCCACCCTGCAGCAGTCTTTTTTTAAATCTGGCCCAGGTATGCTGATCCAGAGACTCACAGACATGGGGCAGAGCTGCTACTGGCTCTCCCTGTGCCCAGCCGCTCACGAGGCACCCAGGAGGGATGGCGCATTCTAGCCCTGGCCCACCACCCCAGCAGAGCATTGCAACAAGCCAGATGACCTCCCCACTCCATGAGGACCTCCATTTTCCACATCAGGGCTTCCCCCTCATCAGAACTCCACCCAGCAGACCAGCCTATCACAGCCCGGTTTGTGCGGTCACTTGTGGCTGCACAGGTCATCAATAAATGCTGGATTTAGAGGTGACTACAAGAGTATGCCACCCGCATGACAGAGCCTGGCAAGCTACCCATGTCGTATTTGATATGCCAAATACCAGTAACAATTATAGATCTTATTCCCATGACCTGATGGAATGGTTTGAGGCTCTTTATGTTCCTGGAGTAAGCAGGTGCCCTTGGGCTCTACTAGCATGATACAGGACATAAGGAGATGTTACTGGTGCCCGCCCCGAGCTAATTGATGATGAATGGGAAGACAGTGATACAGTGATATAATGAGATGATCCAGAGACACAGACACACAGCAGAGCTGCTCCGGTATTTTCCATGCTCGGCGGAACATGAAGTTCCCAGGAAGGGGTGGGTACTGGCCCGGTCTTCCCCAATAAAGCTTCAGAAGCTAGCAAAAAATCATGCACCACACTGCAGCCATTTTCAAGCCCAGAGTCCACAGCTCATTAGAGCCCCACCCAAGAGAGAGGCCAATTTCAAAGCCAGGTATGCGGGTCTCTGTAGCTAAACTCATCACCAGGCTTTCATGGAGCTGGAGCTGGGGACCCTGCCCCCACCTCTACCCCTTGGGAGTCCCAGTGGTCATGCCTGCCGACTGCTTCCAGTGCTGACAGCCATGGTCCAGAGACATGATCCAGAGACATGATCCAGAGACACCCTGCAGAGCTGCTACTGGTTCTCCCTGTGGCTCACAGCCATGAAGCTGCCATGTGATATTTTAAAGCCTGGTATAGTGATGTACCAGGTCTCCCAACACATTTGATAGAATTAAATAGTCATGACTTTATCAATGCCATTCCCATACATGGGCTGTAGTGGTCAATATAATTAGTGCTGGCTAGGGGGCAGGCATAGGGAAGGAGGGGTGGGTGGGGTTGAAGGTCTTTGTTGGTGGTAGGAGAACACTGCTGTGGGATTGGTGTTTAATGATGAATAGTCCTAAAAATGTGTAGGAAAAAATTTGTTCTTTGTAAATCACAGCTTTTAAATCATTTGAATCACTTGTCACTTGTCTTCCCGTTGTTCATCGATTTGCTTGAAAGGGCGACAGTAATATCTCCATTCATTGGGAATAAGGTTCATTATTGTTACTGTTTTGGGCACATCGAATACACCATGGCTAGCTTGCCAGGCTCTGCCGTGGCTCTGGGTTCATCCCAGGGGACTCAGTCTTTTAAATAAAGAAAAATAATAAATAAAGAATAAAGAAATAAAGAAAAATAATAAAAAAGAGTGCATACCATGACCTGATGGAATGGTTTGAGGCTCTTTATGTTCCTCGAGCAAGCAGATGCCCTTGGGCTCTACTAGCATGAGACAGGACATATAGAGATGTTACTGGTGCCCGCTCGAAGCAAATCGATGATGAACAGGAAGACAGTGATACAGTGATACAGTGATACTGTAAACATGCACAGACTCTGAATTCTCATTTTTTATTATTCCTTGATGAATAACATTGGGAAAGTCACTTCTCTGTTGTTGGAGGACAGGTTTAGCTATTCTGGGAGTTTTGTTGTTTTGCCCACTCCCAGCTTAATCTGCTTAAGTCAAGGTTCATTCAAATGAGACTTCTCTTCTATGTAAACACTGCTAGAGGGTGTGGCACTTACAGAAGTCACCTTGATTGAATAACTTCTGACTTATACATTTACTAAGACTTCTATGTTTTCTAGATTGGGCACAGCTCCTCTTTATATCCACTGCACCCAGCGTGGGACAGTTAGAATTTACCAGGAGACTACCACCCTGGCTACGCTGAGACTATAGGAAGACTATAGGAAGGATCATACTAGTTTGCTCTAAGCAGGCGAGAGTGACCCTTTCAGTACACAAGAACAAGATACTCAGAATCACCCTGGTGCAGATAATAATAAGAAGGACCTTGTGGGTACCATCTAGATTACATGAAGCTCATGAAGTTAAGATGTATTACTTTATATCAGCCCTCTCTCTCTCCAGTGTTTTACATAAGAGATAATCTCGGGATCAGTCCTTGGCATAACCTTTGTTTATACCTGCAATAGGGTGTGGCACTACACTCTGTTTAGAGTTCTTTGTTGACATGCCCCTCCCGATTGGATTGGATTACTTTGGTGTATATAAGGGGCTGACTTGAGGCCCCTTCACTCTTGACCTTTTGCCTTTTGGTTCCTCAGCCTTCAGCTTTTGGCTCCTGCGGCTTTTGCTTTTGGCTTTTTGGCTTTTTGCTCTTTGGCCTTTTGCTCCTTCTTCTGGGTAGGACTCAGCTCGGGTGAGATCCTCTCTCTTTGGTGGGAGACTTAGGCTCTTTTGTATGGTCTTAAGTTTGGACCAGAGCTAAAGTTTGTTCATTATATTGGAGTGCTGTGGAAGAGCTTTTGTACTATTAAAAGTCGTTTTGGAACTGCACCGGACTCATGAGTTTTCATCTGTTCTCCCGCGTCCTCGGAGGTAGAAGAGAACCTCTGTGCTGACACTGTCTGGGACCCGGCGGCCTTTCCCCAACACTCTGTGACAAGTGTGCTCACCTGTAACTGGGATACACTCAGTATTTGTTGTTTGAGTTGCTGAAATATAGGTGATATGACGTATGTAACATAAGAGTAGATAAAATGTACTCAAAACATTCATTCATAAAATGATATTTGGTTACCAGAGCAATAATCCAGCAGGTAGAGTGTTTGCCTTGCACACGGCCGACCCTGGTTCGATTCCTCAGCACCTAATATTGTCCCCAAGCACCACCAGGAGTAATTTCTGAGTGCAGAGTCAGGAGCAACCCCTGAACATTGCTGGGTGTGGCCCAAAAAAAATAAATAAATATTTTTTTAAAAAAGAAAATGATAATTGGGTGTGGTGCTACATTTGTGACTTGGGGGAATTTCAATGTGCCAAGAAAGACAAATTTGTCAGACACACAACTTCAACAACCAAGACCTTCCATGGTGAGTACTCGGTAAATGTTCACATTTTATAACAAATAGTTAATCATTGATCTATAAAAAATGTAATTGACATTTCCTACCATGAAAGGAGCATATTATCAGGAAGTCCAAAACCTGCCTTTTCTCTAGGCATGATTAGATGATACAGCAGTCTACAGAGAATTTCCCTGCTTTTCTAATGACATCTCCCCACTTCCTCTGACACCTTTCATATTGCTTAAACTATGGCAACATCAGAGACCTAGGAACAGGCGTACTGAGACTGTATAGGTGGCAGGTTCTTCCCTACCACCTCTTAGCATGGAGGTTCTCTCTGTCAGGCCCAGAGGTCCTGCCAGCAAGTCAATATGCCCGAATCACTGTCTTGTAGAATGTACAAGGGTTTGGCTGAAGTGTGACACTTGAGCCTGTATGTCTTGATAGCCACAGCCCTCTTGACCTTTAGTGTGTCTTTGCCCCTACTTACTGTGTGGAAAATGTGAATAAAGACACTGTTGGAATTTCAGCTTGTCTGACTGGAGCAAGCTGGCTGGTGTGTGCTCAGCCCCTCGCCCTGTCTGGAAAGTCACAAAGGTGAGAGGTGTTGGTTAAAGATACCCGAGACACTGACATTCTTTTCCCAGGGGGGAGAAAACCAGCAAAAGCAGCTGACCCTTTCCCAGTACATTCTAATTCACTAGCGTTAATCTTTTTCACATTTAAGACTGCATGCACAGTTATGCAAATTAGAAGTCTTATAAGCTCAGGATTTAAAATAAATTGAATAGATCTAAAAAAAAATCAATGTACAAGTGAGAACTTAACTAAAAATTTAGAACACGACCTGCAGACTTGAAAGAATAGTACTGCTTACCACAAGAAAAAAAATGTAATTCTGTATGCATATATGCTTAGAATATCTCTACATTAAATATCATTCTAAAGCACCTATCTTCATAGCAATATTACATGATAACATATATTACAAATGCAGAGCCTGGCAAGCTATCTGTGTCATATTTGACATGCCAAATACCAGTAACAATTATAGACCTCATTCCCATGACCTGATGGAATGGCTTCCAGGCTCTTTATGTTCCAGGAGTAGGATGATGCCTTGGGCTATCTCGCATGTGACAGGACATATTGAGATGTTACTGGTGTCTGCTCGATCAAATCGATGATATATGGGAAGACAGTGATACAGTGATATAACATATATTACACCATTGTATGATTACTATATCTCTATGCACATATATTTATTTACATCTATGTGTGAAATGTGTGTATATGTTTAAGTTACTGAAGTGTATACAATTTGAAGCATGGACATACTCTATATTAATATAATTCTGAGCTTTTGAGGATATTTCTATGAGATATTTTATCAATTCTTATTTCATTAAGTGGGATATGGTGCAAAAACTATACATTTTAGGGATGAAAGGAAAGTAATATAATAACTAATTTTGTGAAAAAAAAATTATTCTTATATTCAAAATAAGAAAACATTTTAAAAGTGTTCTTTTAAAATACATGTATTTCCATTGATTTTAGTTTGTTCAATTTTTTATTTAGTTTGTCATTTCATTGACTGGTTTGTTCAATTTTTTTCTGATATTTTATTATACCACTGAGAGATAAACAAATACAAAAATGCTCGTGTTTGAGTTTCAGTGTTCCACACCCATCCCTCCACTAGTGCCCATTTCCCACCACCAAAGTTCCTGATTCCCTCCCCATGCCAGCCTACCTCTAGGGAGGGCACTTTGCGTCTTTTCTATCTTTTTCTCTCTCTCTGTCTTTCTCTCTCTCTCTCTCTCATCCTTTAGATCAAAATGGATTAAAGATCTCCATATCAGACCTGAATCCATAAAGTGCATTGAAGAAAACATAGGATAATATCCTCTATGGCATTGAAGCAAAAAGGCATCTTCAAAGATGAAACAACCACTAACAAAGAAATTGGAAGCAAAGATAAACATAAGGGACTACATTAAACTAAAAAGCTTCTACTCCTCAAAAGAAACAGTGAACAAGATACAAAGACAGTCCACAGAATGGGAAAGAATATTCACCCAATACCCATCTGATAAAGGGTTAATATCCAGGCACTCTTAAAATTTCACAAGAAGGAAACAGCCAACTCCATCAAAAAATGTGGAAAAGAAATGGACAGAAACTTCAACAAAGAAGGATCTCGAATGGCCAAAAGGCATATGAAAAAATGCTTATCGTCACTAATCATCAGGGAGATGCAAATCAAAACAACAATGAGATACCACTTTACACCACAGAGACTGGCACATATTCAAAAGAGCAAGAACAACAAGTGCTGGTGTGCATGTGGGGAAAAAGGGACACTCATCCATTGTTGGTGGGAATGCCGGCTGGTACAGCCTTTCTGGAAAACAATAAGGACATTCCTCCAAAGACTAGAAATTGAACTCCCATTTGACCCAGCTATACCACTCCTGGGAATCTACTCTGGGAAACCAAAAATACGCAGCAGAAACACCATCCCTACTTTGATGTTCATAGCAGCATTATTCACAATAGCCAGAATCTGGAAGCAACCAGAGTGCCCGAAAATCGATGACTGGATAAAGAAGCTTTGGTACATCTACACAATGGAATACTATGCAGCTGTTAGGAAAAATGAAGTTATAAAACTTGCCTATAAATGGATGGACATGGAGAAGATTATATTGAGTGAAATTAGCCAGAAGGAGAGAGACAGATACAGAATGACTGCATTTATTTGCATAACATAAATATATATGTACATATTATGATACCAATACCCGAGGTCAAGTGAAACATATATCAGGAGGTCTTGTCAAAGGTGGAAATTATCACAAACGTGTGGGAGTCAGAGGCTAGGTAAGACAGAAAATGGAACAGTGTGCTAACAATTGTCGAGGGTACTAATGCCAACCTAGAACTGAGCATTAAATAGAGGCAAAAGGATACACATGACAACCCTTTAATGTATGTTCTGTAATCCATAGTCTGGGGGGGAAGGAAAAGAGAAAGAGAGAGAAATGGAAAGAAATAAAGAACCTGCCATGGAGGAGGGCTGGGGAGGGGAGGGAACGGGGACGTTGGTGGTGGGAGATGGGCACTGGTGGCGGGATGGGTGCTGGAACACTGTATGACCAAAACCCAAATATGAACTTTTTAATTGTATATCTTTGTAATTGTAAAAATAAAAAAATTAAAAAATAAATTAAAAAAAACTTAAGTTTTATTACGACAGATCCAAATATTTTGTAATAATTGGTTATTGAATGTACTTCTTTGAATTTCTGTTTGTGGTGTTGAATCCAGTGCAATAGACAGGGAAATGAAATAATACACAGACTAGATTAAAAAAAAACCCTCAAATTAGAGATTGAACAGGAATTTTAATAAAATATCAAATCATCTATTAAAAAGCAGAAAAGTGCTTTTAAAGTTTGAATTGTCCCTCTCCTGATTTTTTCATTAAAAAAAGAATAGATGCCCCAGCAAAAAAGAATCCATACAAGCAGCTTTTAAGTTTCAGGGACAGAAATCAGGAACTACAATCCCAGCACCCCACCAGTTCAGGTAAGACCCATGTGGGTGGGTTTTCAAAGCAGCGACCGCTGACACAAATGCAAGTAACCGTCCTCTCCATGTTGCATTGAACCAACATTTTTGGACTCTAACTGCTTGAACAATGTTGACAATACAGCATACCCCTAAATCATAGAAAAGCGAACCTTTACAGAGACCTGTCTGGCAGTGAGAGAGGAGAAGTGCCCCCAGAAGATTCCACTTCCAGACCACCACAGCATTATGGGGGCAACAACACAGATCCCTCCTCTCGAAGGATGGAAGAAGGAAAGAGCCCTGGAGCAGCAACTAGGCATTCCACATTCATAATCTCTCTGACAAAGAATTCAGAGGAAATGGTGAGGATGTTAATGAGCTGTACAAAAAAATGAAATGGAAGTCCAACTAGAATACAGGAGGACATAAATAGAGCAATGGAAAGGGCAGTCAATAAATTATGGGAGGAAATAAGAGCTAAAATTAGAGCACTACAAACAGAAATATCATAAATTAAAAACTCAATAGAAGAAATGAAAAATGCAAATGGGGTTCTCAACAGCAGGATGACAGCAGAGAGGAAGACAGAATCAGTGAGAATGAGGATGAGCTGCAGAAACCACTCAGGCAAACACACAAGATGGAAAAAAGACTGAAAAATGGGATCAGCAGCAAAACTGAGAACATTGGGATGAATCCAAGAGGAACAACATAAGATTTATCAGAGTTCCAGAGGAACAGGTATGCAAACTCAAGGAAATAGGAACAGTTAAAGACATCCTTGCTAAAAATTCCCAGAGTTAAAGGACGTAGGCATCCAGGTCCAAGATGCCCAAAGGGTAGCAACAAGAAGACTCCAATAATCAATATCAATAGATGCAATCAATATCAATAGATGCAAAGAAAACATTTTACAAGATACAACACCCATCATGATAAAAAAAAAAACCAGTTCTCCATAAAATGGGAATTGAAGGAACCTTCCTCAAAATAGTCAAAGCCATCTACTACAAGCCTCTAATTTTCAGTGAACATAATTTTCAATGAGAAAAAACTGAAATCCTTCCCCCAAAACTAAAATCCTTCCCCCTAAGGTCAGGGAATAGACAAGACTGCCCCACTCTCACCACTTCTATTCAATATAGTACTGGAAATGCTTGCCATAGCAATCATGGAAGATAAGGACATTGAGGGCATTTGAATAGAAAAGGAAGGTGTCAAGTTGTCACGATTTGCAGATGACATGATGTTATACCTGGAGGACCCTAAATAGTTCCTAGAAACAATAGATTCCTATAGTAGATTGGCAGGTACAAAACCACACCCCAAAGTCAATGGCTTTCCTGCATACAAATAACAAAAAGAAAGAGGATATTAAGAAAACAATCCCATTCACAATTGTGCCACAGAAAATCAAATACTTAGGTATCAGTTTGACTAAGAATGTAAAGATCTGTACAAATAAAACTACAAAACGTTGCTTCAAGAAATAAAAAGAGGACCTGAGGAAATTGAGACACAATCCTTGCTCATAGATTGGGAGAATGAACATTATCAGAATGGTAGTACTCCTAGAGCTTTATACAGATTCAATACCAACCCCTTAAGGATACCCATGACATTCTTCAAAGAAACTGACCAAACACCCCTGAAATTTGTATGGAATAATAACCCCCCACAGATAGCTAAAGCAATCCTTGGGAAAAAAGAAGTATCACTTTTCCCAACTTCAAACTCTACTAAAAAGCAGTCATAATTAAAAGGGCATGGTATTTGTATAGTCAGACCTGTAGACCTATGGAATACTACTGAATATCCTGAAACACATTCTCAAATATATGCTGACTCAATCTTTGATAAAGGAGCAAAAAATATTAAATGGAGGAGAGAAAGCCACTTCAACAAATGCTGCTGGGAAAACTGGGCAGCAACCGAGTTAAAAAATGAACTTACTCCTCCTTCTAATGCCATGCACAAAAGTCAGATCAAAATGGATTAAAGATCTCAACATCAGACATGAATCTGAAAACATAGGAAAAATATTCTACGACATCGTAAAAAAAGGCATCTTCAAAGATGAAACATCACTGACAAAGCAAATGGAAGCAAAGATAAACAAATGAGATTATTTAAGTCTAAAAAGCTTCTGTACCTCAATCAAAAAAAAAACAGTGACCCAGATACAGAGACAGCCCACAGATTGGGAATGAATATTCACCAAATGCCCATGGTATATCCTGGTTAATACCCATGATATATCAGGCACTGGTAGAATTTACAAGAAGAAAACTACCAACCCTATTAAAAAAGGGGAGAAGAAATGAACAGAAACTTCCAAAAAGAAGAAATTCAACATTCAAAAGGCATATGAAAAGTGTTCTTCATCATTAATCAACAGGGAGATGCAAATCAAAACAGTGAGGTATCGTCTCACACCACAAAGATTGGCACACATCCAAAAGAGCAAGAACAACCAGTGTTGGTGTGGATGCAGGAAGAAATGGACTATATCCACTGTTGGTGGGAGTGCCGACTGGTCCAGCCCTTTGGAAAACAATATGGACATTCCTCCAAAAACTAGAAACTGAGCTCCCATTTGACCCAGCAATGCCATTCCTGGTAATATAACCTGGAGATCTAAAAACACATAGCAGAAATACTATCTACACTTCTATATTCATCACAGCTCTATTCATGATAGCCAGAGTCTGGAAAAAAAGGACTAGCTAAATAAACTATGGCCTACCTACACAACTGAATACTATGCAGCTGTCAGAAAACATGAAGTAATGAAATTTACCTGCAAATGGATGGACATGAAGATCATCATGCTGAGTGAAAATAGAAGTAAAAGGACAGATACAGAATGACTTCTTTCATTAATGGGATATATTAATGTATACCAGTGTTCTCCTATATTGTGGGAAATGTTAACACTAGGCTAGAACTGAACATTTAGTATACACAAAGGGATTTACGTGATAATACATAATGTCTCTAGGGAAGTCACAATGTGTAAAAAAGAGAGAGGGAGAGAGGGAGAGAGAGAGAGAGAGAGAGAGGAGAGAGAAAGAAAAGGACAAGTGCCTGTTACAGAGACAACCTGGAGGAGGTGCTGAAACAATGTCTTACTGAAACCCAGTCATGAACATTTTTCAATTATTGTATCTCACAATGGTATAATAAAATTTTTGAAAGAATAGATGTTATAGCCTAAGTTAAAATTTTAGTTGAGATTCTATCTAAAAATGACATTATACTTATATAGTTAGTCTGTTTGAAATAACAAAGGTTCTGAAAGGGCTCACATATTTATGCTGTCATTTTGATAGATGTGTCAGAAAAATTAAAATTTTGTTATCAATTGTTTTTTAAAGACCTCTTTTAATGAAAATGGCCCATCTGCCTGGTTAATGTTATGTCAATGTTATGGTCCTGAGAAATAGCAGTTGGTAAGACACTATGCACACAGTTTACCTGGGCTGAATTCCTAATATCCCATATGGTCCCCCTGAACATTGTAAGGAGTAATCCCAAACATAGAAGCTTGAACAATCCCTTAGCACAGCTGGGGACGTGCCATCCCTCCAAAAAAAGAAAAAACGCAGTTTTAAAGTAAAAAAATAAACAACAGTTTCTCCACATGATAATATCTTTCTCCCAGATTTAGAGATAAATACCTTAATACTTCTTTTTTGGTGCTCTTCCTTCTTAGTTTTCACAGCCTGATCACAGTGATATATATAAATATGTCACAGTAAAATAATGGTTTAAAAGAACCATAAGAAATTTAATTAACATTTGTGTCAAACAACCCAGATTAAAGGGAATTTTTGCAAGGGATATGATAATTATAAATATTTCTTTTACAAAATATCAGTTTTCTACTTTCATTCCAGTTCCTTAATGTGACTTATTAAAAAACACAGTCGCGATGTTTTCAACATCTTATTTATGGGAACTTGTAGACCTGGAAAAGTTCATCCCATCTTGACTCTTGACTTTACCCATGAAAGGAAATAGATTGTGCAACTGGAGTCACTTCTCTGAAACCACATTTAGAAGCTGCTCAATTTAATGTTCTCTTCACTGCCCTGGATACACACTGGAATTAATTATCCCTGCTATTGAATTTGAAATGTCTAAAATACCAGAGTGAAGAGAGAGGAGAACCTGGTCCCATTCCCACCTCTCCCTCTTCACTGTGTCCTACCTGCTCCATGGGACATCAGGAAAATGAGAAAGACAGGAGTGTGGATGAGGTCCTCTAACTCTTGTGAATCATTTTTTGTGAATGATACAGGCACTGAAGGTCTGTCAGCATTCTCACAGAGGTTTTGTGGCCACCTGAAAACTCCTCACCTGTTGGGGAACGCCGCCGGGGTCCCCCAACAGTGTCAGGTCAGAAGTTCTCTTCTACCTCCAAGGGCGCTGGGAAACAGATGAAAACTCACGAGTCCAGTGCAGTTCCAAAAGGCTTTTAATAGTACAAAAGCTCTTCCATAGCATTCCAATATAATTAACAAATCCTAGCTCTGGTCTGAACTTAGACCATACAAAGAGCCTAAGTCTCCCACCAAAGAGAGAGGATCTCACCGAGATAAGTCCTACCCAGAAGCAAAAGGCCAAAGAGCAAAAAGCCAAAAGTTGCAGGAGCCAAAAGCCTAAAGCGAAAAGGCCAAGGGGCCCTCAAGTCAGTCCATATACACCAAAGTAATCCGATTTGTGACAGGGAGGGTCATGTCAACAAAGAACCCTAAACAGAGTGTAGAAGATCAGTGCCACACCCCTATTGCAGGTATCACTGTATCACTGTCTTCCCATTGTTCATCGATTTGCTGGAGTGGGCACTAGTAACATCTCCATTAGTCCTGTCACGGAGCAAACCCAAGGAGCATCTACTTGCTCCAGGGACAGGAGGAGCCCGAAACCATTCTTCAGGTTATGGAACTGAGGTCCATAATAATTACTAGTCTTTGGCATAAAAAGTAAATAAAACACAGTAGCTTGCCAGGCTTTACTGTGTAGGTGGTATAGTCTCAGTAGAAGGCTCTCAACCGAGCATTTACTGATGAAACTTAAAGGGGAAGATCAAGTTTTCTCTTGGATGGAGCTCTGAGGAACTATGGAGTCTGGATGTTGAGAACAACTAACTGCATGATGTGTGGTTTGTTCTGGCTTCTTTCCAGGCTTACTGGTATCAGTAAAAACATGTCTATAACTGTCTACTATGTATAAATGTGAAAGAAATGGGAAGAACCTTATGCAAAATTCAGTATCCTATAAAAAATATCGCGGCCCACTTTGCAGCCTCGGCCAAGGGGACATGTGGGTCTGGCATGGGTGGATCTCTCTCTTCCGGGGCAACTGGCATGGAGGCGCAGGAAAGGGCTGGGCCCAAAACTCCACTCCGAGTCCGGTCCGCATGGTCTCTCCCCCGCTCATAGGAGTAAACCCTTAGAGCAATGTTGGACTCAGCCAGGGGATGGCCGAGCCCCTTACTGGGAGGTCAGCTCCATGGGTTGCTTCCACATGGGGCCAGCTGAGCAGCGCAACTGTGGGTCTGAAAGTGGATGGGTCTGATCTCTTCCGGGGTTGCTAATTTAGCTTGAGTCTGGCGTGGGTGGGTCTCTCTCTTCGA